>JAFVLL020018202.1:0-86166 GCA_021397915.2 Tor tambroides | reverse complement strand
CCTAGTACTGAGCCTTGAGGTACTCCATACTGCACTTGTGATCGATATGATACCTCTTCATTCACTGCTACGAACTGATGGCGGTCAGATAAGTACGATTTAAACCATGCTAATGCACTTCCACTAATGCCAACAGAGTGTTCTAGTCTATTTAAAAGAATGTTGTGGTCGATAGTGTCGAACGCAGCACTAAGATCCAGTAGAACTAATAAAGAGATACAACCACGAGTTTTGTCTCAAACTACTAATTTGCTGCTTATTAATAGTTAGTAACATAGTTGTTAAGTTTCGTTATTTGGTAGGGTTAGGGATGTAGAATATGTTCATGCAGAATATGTTCATGCAGTTGACAGTGAGAAATGTTTCCTATACTAAAGTGCTACCTTATTTATCTAAGAAACACTTTTATTCTGGAATTATTCCGAATATTTGTTACTCAGGCATCTCTATGGGGATTTCCATTCAGCTCTACTGTGACTATTTCTAAGACTCTTTAAAATGAAATATTTTACAGACTAATTAACATTTTACAGTTAGATTTTAATTGAACAAGTAGATCTAATTAAGTGCTTATATTTTAATATAGCCATAGGGAGCAGTAGAGAAACCAAGTATAGTAACAAAAGTGCTTGTGTATGTACATACTCAACCATATTTTGGGGACAAATTTCAGAAAGTTATATATAAAAACAAAAGAAGGCTATGGATTTTTCCCAAAGGGTTGTGTATGTGATGATATGCATTCAGCCTTTCTTCAGTCCTTCAAACTTTTTAGATTCTGATACAATCAATTATTTTCTGTAGAGCTAGGTAACAATTCATGATGGTATTTTAGAAAATTATAAGAGTTATTATAGGTTTATAAAGTTCAAGATCTGAGGTGACTGACCTAGTCATATCTACACTCAACAAGAAAGTCCACATATATCAAGACTTAGGTGTGAGTGTTCGTTCATGAGAGGACAGCGCCTTTTTCAGTGGCTCTGATGTCAGTAGTTCTGGCTGGTTGAGAGCGTGAGGAGTGTTAACTTCAGCTCCAGAGTACAAGACTCTTCTCATGCACCCTCTCCAGGGAACTTTCTCTCCCCTTTTTCTGCTTCCTAATTTCTCTCTCTTTATCTATCTCACTTTTTCCATCTCTCTCTCTTGCTCTCTGTGTGGTGCTCTCGTTCAGCGCAGAGCCGTCCATCCATGCTCCGTGTTAATGAGGGAGGTTGGTGTGGACTCCCACTGGTTACCAGACCGGGCTGCTTTAACCGACCTGTCACTCAGACCTGACACTGCATGTGCGTGCGCATGTTATCCTGCAAAAAGAAGGCTTGATCCATTTAGGGAAAGAGCTTGCTCACACTTGCTCAATTCAATTCCTCTCTCTCCATAACTCATTTAAATGCAGCCAGAGGTTTTAACAGGCAGGGAAACAGAATGTCTCTGCTTATCAAGGCACATCAAACATCGAGAAAGCAGACTAGACTGACAGCTAACACCAACCCCACTCGTGTTGCACTGGCCCCTCAGACTCAAAAGAGTGCGTTTGTGTGTGTGTGTGTGTGTGTGTGTGTGTGTTGCTTCTGATACTATCAAGGCCCGTTTACTGGGTTATTTTCTGATTGGAGTTGCTGCGATCTATCTGCGCTGTCAACACAGTAACAGTTTTCTCTCTAGAGGACAGACTTAGCAGGTGTATTGGGAAGGTAGGTGTGCGTGTGTGGCCAGTGCTGTCATGCAGAGGTATTATGATCTCAAGGGAGAAGACAGGGTTTGATTTAGGGTTGATGACTTTGGCAGCCCACACTGCACACTCATTAGCGCAGAGCTGTGTCTCAGTGGAATAATATATGTTGATTTTTCTTTGTACTCACTGCAAATATTTTCACAGAGGATATTCCCCGTTCTCCGTGTCTTTGAAAGACTTTCTTTGTGTTTTTTTTCCCCCTCAAACAAATCTTGTTTCTTCTCCTGGCGTCCATCTCAGGGCCGTGGGTGTTGAAGAACAGCAGTATAAACAGTGGGGAGCTGGAGCTGGGTCAGCGTGTCAGTCAGGATGTTCCTCCTGGCGTCTTCTGGAGGTCTCTGCTTCACCTGCGCCAGCCACACTTCCTCAAGTTCAACATCTCCCTGGGCAAGGACGCACTGTTTGGGGTCTACATGCGGAAAGGCCTGCCTCCTTCACATGCTCAGGTGAGCAAATCGCCTCATGTCTTGTTTCTTCTTTTAAAGGAGCCAGGTTCACTTATAATTAGGGTTGAGAATCCAGTTTTTAAATACTAAAAAGCATGATTTTTAATGACTTTCAGTTTTTGTTTTGTTTGGGTTAGTTCACAAAAAAACTGAAAATTCTGTCATCATTTACTCACCATCATGTTGTAATCTTATGTGTTCATTATAAAAGACATAAGAAAAAATGAAAAGAATTTTTTTTAAAAAAAAATTTAAAAAATGAAATGAAATGAGGTTACTGTCCATCCTTTAAAAGACCATTCCACAAAAATGTTTGGTCACGCTTTATTTTAAGATCCAATTCTCGCCATTAACAAACCATTAACTACAACTTGCCTCTTTAAACTCCTAATTTGCTGCTTATTAATAGTTAGTGAGGTAGTTGTTAAGTTTAGGTATTGGGTAGTATTAAGAATGTAGAATATGGTCATACAGAATATGTGCTTTATAAGCACTAATAGTCTGTCAGTCATATAATGGCAGGTATAGGTCACTGGCTCTATAAGAGGGAAAAAGAACATGCACAGAGAAGTCCAAATTAAACAATTCCCCATCGTAACTACACATTGATGGCCTAAGACACGAAACGAGCGGTTTGTGTGAGAAAACGAACAGTATTTATATCGTTTTTTACCTCTTATACACAACCATGTCCAAGTGATCTGAGTGCGCGCACGCATCCGGTGTGTGACGTGTGCGCGTGCTCTGGCTTAGTCTGCGCAAGCGCCGGAAAGCGCCGGAAGTGATCTCTCGCGCGAGCAAACGTACTTGTTTACTTTTACGTCGGTTTAAACATCCCGGATAAGCGCAAGTTAGTACCATTTTTATTAGCCGTCTTACCTACAATCTCTGTTCTGTGTAAACAATGAGTGACGTATATGCGCGAGAGATCACTTCCGGCGCTTTCCGGCGCTTGCGCAGACTAAGCCAGAGCGTGCGCGCACACGTCACACACCGGATGCGTTGCCTCAGATCACTTGGACATGGTTGTGTACGAGAGGTAAAAAAACGATATAAATACTGTTCGTTTTCTCACACAAACCGCTCGTTTCGTGTCTTAGGCCATCAATGTGTAGTTACAATGGGGAATTGTTTAATTTGGATTTCTCTGTGCATGTTCTTTTTCCCTCTTATAGAGACAGTGACCTATACCTGCCATTATATGACTGACAGACTAGAACGGTTTAACCTAAAAATATCAAAATTGGATCTACTGAAGAAAAAAGACACCTACATCTTGGATGCCATTGGGGTAAGCTGATAGATATCAAATTTTAATTTCAAAGTGAACTATCCCTTTAATGAAACATCTCTGTGTTCCTCGGAGGCATTGTCTTGTGGTGTGTTTTCTAACTATTTTTGTTGGCAAAGTTGAGCAAAAACAGATGATACTGACAATATTGTGTCTAAAATGTAACAATATTAACTTATTGTTTATTGAACTGTTCTATAAAAATCAATATTATACTTGCAATCATGCAGATGTTCAAGAAAAAAAACACTCTTGCTCGTGTGATATGATTAACAATAATTATGGTATCATATCTTGAATTTTAGGGGCATGTAACACTGCATTCTAATAGACTACATCACACAGTCAGTCTTCGTCCTGCATCATATTTGTCAACAACTGTTGTATGCAATGTAAGATCACATACAGCTCTGAGCCGGGCAAAGGTGCATTAAATACCTTAATAATTATAACACAATACTTTTTCCATAAATAATTGAACCAGATAGATAGATAGATAGATAGACAGACATTTGGCAGTAGTATTTGTGGATAAATGAAGATTGCTAGAGTTTTGTAGAATTAATGCATCTGTGTTTGGTATTTATGAATACGAAAAGCTTGTGCTATTGTTCTGTGCCAGCACTACTCTTGCTTAACAGTGTGAGAGTAAGCACAGTCTTTGATTTATACTTACAAACGAAATACAGGCTGCAAGGAGGAGAATCCGAACTAGCAGATCCTCAAACTGCTCCAGTACAAGTTCCCATAGTGACTTACCTGTAAACACAACAAAAATATTATAAAGACCTACGGTGGCCACAAAGTTTCAACCTCACTTTCCATTAAGTGAAAAAGAACTCTCAGAAAACTAAAGCCTGGAACATGTAAACAATTAAAAACCATTACAAATACATCTTTAAGAAACATTCTATCTAGATCTATTCAGCTACAAACAGAGCGCAAACCTCATCCAGCCTCCTCAAGGGAATCCAATAATAACTAATTATCTACACAACCAGCATCTCCCATGCAACAAAGGTAAGCTCAGAGAGATGTTTAACTTAGAGAATATGATGAAAGATCTGCTAACAATTACACAAACCCAAGGGAGCAGCTCACCTTCTTCTGCAGGTAACTCTGTGGCACAGGTTATAGCAAAGTAAAAGAAAAATGGGCAGAAGATAAAATATAAAGGTTACATGAAATCTCATCATGACATTTTCTATTGTTCATAATGCACAAAACAGTTGTTGTATCTATGCAAGAGATGTAGTACCATTGGGGCCCCATCTTTCTCTGCTCTTCCTTAATTGCTCAGAGCTCAGTCCCGTTGTCTCGTTGACACCGAAATATCCCAGCACCTCCTCAACCGTCTTTGTATGGGCATTGTCCATCCCTGCAAGAAAAGAATATATAGGGACGGTATCTCAATCTAATTCCATCATCATTTACTTAACCTTATCTGTTACCACACAAAATATGACAACCTTCTCATGTAAAAATCAGAAATGACAGTCGCAGTCACCGTCCACTTTGACTGTATAAACAAAAGAAACAACGAAAGTGAATGGTGACTAAGTCTTTCAGTCTAGCATTCTTGGGTTTAGACCAACATGAGGGATAAATAATGACAGAATTTTCATTTTTTATTCGAACTATACCTTTAATTTTCAAAAGAGAATCTATTTAACCAGAGAGAACTTTCGACATTAACAAAAAGCACAGTATCCTAACGTAAACGTAACGTAACTACAGTAAACAACGGTGTGCACTTGTTGTGTATCTATGATTACCTGCCTGAATAAAAGACCCAGGATGTTATATTTTCCTGAAACTGTATTAAGACGCGAAACTACCGCGCACCTGTTACTGTGCGTTACCCGAAGGTTTAGTAATTATGACTTTCTGAATAGAACCATTCAAGATAATATTTAACTCGATAGGTCTCACACATAAACATCCGAGGCTAAATGTTTCGGTTCATTTCATGCCAATGACGAAGCAAATATAACGTTAGTTAAATAACGGCGAGTGATTAAAAGCTGTGAATTGTGTATCTTCCTGTCAAGTTTGGTTTACAGCTGACTAAGCAAAATCCACGCACACACTGCTGATCAGATTCCCTCTAAATAACTGATCCTGCAGGCACTGTGATCGATAACCCTCCCAATCTGTATTATCAGACACAGCATGATGCCGACAACACCTTACTCACCAGTTTAACTGTTCAGTCCTCTGCAAACCAATAACTTCCGTTACACCAAACCGATATGTTAAACCGCGACAAGAGAGAATATCCCAGATATAACCCGATGCGGTGTGCTATTGTAGATCGATCTGCTGATGAAATCCAATCGGACAGAGAGGCAGAGTGATCGCACTGCAGCGCTGCTCAAGGCAAATGATGATTTTCTGCTATGCGTTTTCCTTCTGATTTCAGCATGATCCGGAATATTATACAAAAACAATTCACTGCGGGATGAATGATTGGTTTCTTTAGAAGATTTTCGACGCTGTCAAGTCTTCCTGAATGTATCGGCAGTATTTAAAATGGCCAAGACGATGCTATAATCCGCCGCTACCTTCTATCTACATAACCGTCGCTTTATTTAATACTAGGTCACTGAGCGACATTATTACCGTAGGTGCTTCAGTCGTAGCGTCGATGGGCAGCGCTGCAGCCAATGAGCGATCAAAACATCATCCTGACGAATAAACCGGACAAATCATCTTTATTCTTCTACTGATAATCCCGCCTACTCGTTCTTGCTGCAGGAGGGCGGGGCTTCCACCCGCACTGTGGCTTTCTGTTTAACCAGTGACCGTTGCGTGCGACAGTATACGCCATATAACTTATATTTACATAAACCACTCAGGCTGCGCGAATGTTAAGTGACACTGCTGTGAACCAATGAGAAACAGCTCTAACCGAAGAGGCGGGACAACGTCGCTTGGGTCAGTAATCCAGCCCCTCCCCCGCATCCATCTGTCACTCAAGGGAGGTATATTGTAGCTAACGACGCGCTACTGAATACTAGGGCCATAAGTGTACGAGGTCGATATGCAGAACCAGCAAATTTGGTCAAACCTATAATCCACGTCGACGTGAAGATATTATAATGAATTCCAGTCAAACATGCAGGTTGATGGGGTGGAAAGGGATCTGACCTATTTTAGTTGTTGCCATAATTATCTGCCCCTAATTAATATCATTCTCGAGAGGGGCTGTTGTAATTCCTGTATGCATATATGTTACATATACATACTGTAAAAGCTATTTTAACAGCTAGAAGTGCAAAAACAATCTTAAACTGCAATTGTCTATTGAGTGATTGATAACATGTATCTGTGAAGTGAAATCAAATTTATTTATTTTTTTTATAAATTTTGTTAATTAGGAAATATTGCAGCACACAGCACAGGGGATCTTTAGCCATAAAAGATGCTCTCTGAGCATTTCACAAACAAGTGGGTCAATGTAGAATTATAATAAAGCATAAAACAGTGCATTTTTGTGTAGCATGCCCATTTTCAATTCCATATGAATAATTTTAAAAGCACCAGAAAAGGTGATCATTACTAATCGATCGGTTTAACATTAATGCTTTTGCAACATTGTTGGGCATCCACTTAAGTATTTGAAGTTCACTGAATGCTGCTAAAATATTGTCAGATAAGAACTTATTTGTACATGTTGTTCATAACTAGGCCTTTTAACTTTCGCTTTGTGGTTTAAGATAAGAAGGTACTTACAAAATGTAAATGTAACACAAATGTATAAAAAAGTGACAGAATATACAAATAAGATGGAATAAATTTAAAAAAGCATATAAGGATATGTGTGATTGATATTGTTATGCAAACAGAGCAGGTGCACAGAGAGTAAACCATGACTCAACAATAACTTTTGAGTATAAAATGTTTAACAAAATGTAGTGTAATAAACAACAAAGCAAACATATTAGAACATATCAAACACTACAAAAGTACTTCTTCTTTTCTCATCTTTCTGTCTTTTCTCCATCAGTTTTTCAAAGGGGATAGTCACACCAGAGACTGAAACAGAGAAAGAAAATGAGCGTTATAGTGACAGGCTTCGGCTGGTTTTTGATCATGTCTGCATGTGTAAAAGGGAGAGAGAGAGTATGTGAGTGCATGTTAGTAATACCTCTGTGTGTACTCTGGGTCAGTGCTCTCCTTCAGTAAAATGTCTTTAATCTCCTGCGGGGGATTCAGCCCATGCAGTGCTGCCCTCTCCCATCTCTGCAGTCGACTGATCCCTAACACACACACACGCACACATGCACTATTATTATTTTTATCTTGAAAAGAATTCAAGAGCTCAAAGTGACACGGCTGATAAATTTCAGGATTTTATTGCTTTACAGACTACAAAAACCACAAAAAAATACTGACATAAAGTTGCACATAGAGATTGGTTAATAAAATTAATAACACACCTGTGCATGGTCCGAATTTCCAGTCCAGATCAAACTTCCTCAGTTCTTGTAGATCTATTTCTCTTTCACTCAGTTGTGGGGGCTCAGGCTCTGATAAGTCATAACATTGTTATAAATGCTGCTGCATCACTGCTGCATTTGCATGCTCCTCTAAATAATTTGCACAGTTTAGGAATATAATGACATATTGCAGATCTGCTTTCACTGAAATATCCACATACACAAACAGGAACAAACATCCTGTCCCACCTGCTATTGGCGGTGAAGGAGACTTGTCTCGCTTGCCCCCTCTCCTTGCCTTCTTTACAACCTTGAAGGTGTCAGTTATGAGGCCACGCTTAGGTGTCATATCTAAAATTAAAAGACAGTGAGTAACACTTTAGTTAACTTGAACTAACATCGTAAAAACTTATGTATTTAACCGAAGTCATACAGGTTTGCATCATGAGGATAAGTCATTGACTCTAAATCATTCATCTTCAGCTCATTCATCAAGTATGTGCATAATGTTACTGTATACACAACACTTATGTTTTATACATTTTGTTAATAGGAAACATCACACAGTAAAGTATATCTTTAGTCAAAGATGCTCACGTATGTAACAAAGCAGCCTACAAACAATTCATTTTTGTGTAGAGTTAAAAAAAATGCATTAAAATGACCAGTAAAGGCCATTTTTATTTATCGATCGATCGAACAACACTGCTTCCGAGTAGACTAAGCTTTTGTAAAATTGCACGTGCATCCCCTTACTTATATATTAGATTCACGGCATACCTGAATGCTGCTAGGATGCTGTCGTTCGATAAATTATTTGCCAATGTTGACAGCAGTCTTCAACAGTAAAGCCTTTTAATTAACTTTCGCTTTGTGGTTCGATCGTTTACAAAACGGACATTGAATAGGAAGGGCGGGGTTACGCACAGAGCGTGATGGCGTCATGACGAACGCGTTACAATAAGCGCTGCGCTCCGCAAATCCACGCACACGGGACTCGGCCTTGATCCTCTCGCCGAATAACAGTAATACTGATTCAAATATCTAACATATTTCATTTTCTATGCAATAAAAGTGTTCGAAATAAACTAGTCTTGTTAGAAATTTACTGTCAATTTAAAATGTGTCGTTCGTCACAAAAACAGAAAATCACTAGACGCTATTGGATGCCAGAATATGGTAGCTTCGCTAGCTCCATTTATTTGTTTAGATTTAGAAAAAAACATTTGAAGTGCCTCTCCAAGATATTCAGATACGCAAAGACTAATTTTATAGCACAAAGCTAAATGACATCCAAATCATCCTGCAGTAAAAAGTCTGCCGCCTCAGTGTCTATTAGGAAATTTCTATCATTGACAACACTCTTGAAACGTTACCGAATTCATAAAGCCACATCTATATGAATACTGTATAATGTGTATTTATGATTTTACCTCTGCTGTCGCAGTTTTTGAACGTCACAGGTCCATTCTGTCTGAGCTGGAGTGGCAGACATGAATGACACTCTGGAATTCAATGAAATTTATCAGGAGGTCAAGGGCTCCTGGGTGAGTAGATGCTGCAACAGTCTGCTGTCTAATCTGAGATGTCATTCTTGAAAATGTCTGCCTGATCTCTCTCTACAGAACGATGGGCGTCTTCGCTTCAGTAAGCAGACAGTGGTGTATAAAAACAGTAAGACTGGGAAGGTGGACAGCATTCCGGTGCCTGAGCTCACGCAAGCCCAGTGGAGGAGAGTCTGTCTGGGTCATGGCATCAAACTGTGGACCAGCACTGGAAACATCTACAAATATGATGGCTTCAAAGACACTGTGAGTCCGAGATACAAAATACATCCAATAAAAGTAGATCAATTCGCTCCATCCTCCACTGTTTCGTCACATGTTTTAAATTTTCTGCTCTCTTTTTATGCACAGGACCTTGAGAAGATCTCAGAGTACTTCAAAGCAAACTACAAAGTGGAGCTGGTTGAGAAAGATATGTGTGTGAAGGGCTGGAATTGGGGCACTGCTAAATTTAATGGTCAGTGCTTTCCTGATGCAACACCATTTCTGAGATATGTACAGTGTATAACATTTTTTATAGTGACCTTAATTCAGGTTTCTGTGGGCTGTAGGTACAGTATTATAACTTTTACAGTATTAGACTTTAGTAGATTAATACTTACAGTATTAGACACTGAAATTCTAGAAATAATTAGTGGTTGACTGATATATCACCATGATATATATTTGCTGATATTTGGCACTTTTTTAATTATTGGCATTAACTGACAAGTTTTTCTTTTTGCCCGACAAGTTTTGCTTAAGCGAGACACTCTGGAGTGCTCATTCTTAATTAATTTACTTTGTTTAACAGTTCTTAAGTTAACTAAATTATTAGTAATAATAGAAAGTATTAATAGAGTACTTTTATATAGATTACAAGATTACTAATATATTATTACTATTATTACTAACGTAATAATAGAAAGGCAAACACTATAATACTTCCTCATATACCAACTTAAAATCCTTGATTTCAAACTATGCTGTGCTGTCATATTTACTGTGGGGAAAAAAAAGTCCCAGTTCACACATTCAGCAAATTTTTATTTGTGAAATATACTATAATAGGAATACAGAATCAAGCATAGCTAAGTATAAATCTTTTTAGTTTACAGGTTTATTTTTTTAATCAATTTTTTTTTTTTAAATATTGAATAATTTCCAAATTATTTATTTCTAATTTAGTAAATATTATGTAGAGAAAAAATACAAATTTAATTACAGCACTTGGTATACATGCATTACTTGGAATCTTTAAATAAAACACTGTGATATCATTTATTAGCTTTATATCAGCTATCAGCCACCCTGATTTCTAAGACACTGCCATTGGTGATCAAAAGACTGTATTGGTCGACCACTAGAAATAATAAATCAATGCATAATTATTAATATAAATAATAGAAGACTGTTAATAGCTAACCAGCTTTGCATTTTCACTTGCAGGTTTCACTGCCATATCCAAGTATTAAACATTTTGTCCTTTTGTGGCTTTTCAGGGCCGTTGCTTTCTTTTGAGGTGAATGAGAGTCCTGCGTTTGAGATTCCGCTCGCCAGTGTGTCCCAGTGTGCGACGGGAAAAAATGAGGTCACTGTGGAGTTTCATCAGAATGATGACACAGAGGTATCCCTCATGGAGGTGCGCTTCTATGTCCCACCCACCACTGGGGATGAGGGCTCAGACCCTGTGGAGGTAAGTGTGAGTGCTTGTGTGTGTGCCACTACCTAACAGTCACCAACAGATGGCATAGTTTACAAAGTAATAATCATAACATGCCTATAAATCAGGGGTTTTCAATCTTTAGATGACCCAAAATATGATCATCCTTGTATGAGTGACACCCATTCTAAAATTAAGCTATACATTTTCTTGTAAAAAGACCCAATTGAATCTAATTTGATTTGAAAAAATTAATATTATAAATGTATAAAATATTATTTAGAAAATATTTAGGTTTTTTTTGTTATATTGCTTTTTATAGTACTGTACTGTTAGATGTATTATTTATTTATTTATTTTTTTTGTAATATTATTTTAGTTATTTTTATTTTATTTTTAAATTAATTGTTTTTATTTGCACGTTCAGTTTAATTTTATTTTTTAATTAGTGCTGTCAAACGATTAATCGCATCCAAAATAAAAGTTTTTGTTTACATAATATATGTGTGTGTACTGTGTATATTTATTATGTATATATAAATACATACACACACATGCATGTATATATTTCAGAAAAATATGTTATCTTTATATTTTAAATATATATATATATATAATATGACTTATATGAATATAAATATACATGCAAATACATGTAAATATTTTCAAAATATATATTGTATGCGTGTGTATTTATATATACATAATAAATATACACAGTACACACACATATATTATGTAAACAAAAACTTTTTTGGATGCGATTAATCGTTTGACAGTACTATTTTTAATTTAATTTTTAAAATTCTACAGTTTTCTCTAAACCTTTCCATGGACCTCAGTTATAGCCCTAAAGTAAAAGTTTTGCACAGTACTCTTCTCTGCTTTTTTAGGCATTTGCTCAGAACATTCTGTCAAAGGCAGATGTCATTCAGGCTACAGGAGATGCTGTGTGTATCTTCAGAGAGTTGCAGTGCCTCACACCTAGGGGCAGGTACATATACATACACATAACATCACACCTTTTTGTTTTCTTATTCAAATATTATGTGAACTAGCAAAGTTGAATGGCTTTTGCTCTCTGTAGGTACGATATCCGCATTTATCCGACATTCCTCCATCTGCATGGTAAGACATTTGACTACAAGATCCCATACACTACAGTGCTCCGCCTTTTCCTGTTGCCTCACAAGGACCAGCGGCAGATGTTCTTTGTGGTGAGTGCGGCATCATAGTCTGTTGAACAATCTCTGCTTTCTGTCTGGATTCATCTTTAGGACTAGCATTACAGGGCTTTGTCTTTTGCATTGATCTATTTTCGTTGTGTACTAAATTTGAGAATTGTGCTGATATAAGAACTCTGTGTTAATAGCTGCAACCTCATGTCTGTTTCAGATCAGTCTGGACCCGCCTATTAAACAAGGTCAAACCCGCTATCATTTTCTCATTCTTCTGTTTTCCAAGGACGAGGATATCAACCTTACTCTCAACATGAATGAGTGAGTGAGAGTGAGTGAATGAGGGACACTAAAGGATGTCAGAAATAAACTCTTTACATTTGCTGCCAAGACTAAAAGTAGAAAAGTAGCTTTCTTTCATTTCAGCAAGGTTAGTTCAGCAAATTAATTTAGAGCAAGAAGTCATTTAGCAGATGCATTTATCCTAAGCAACTTACAGTACACTTATTACAGGGACAATCACCTTGGAGCAACCTGGGATTAAAGGAATTTGTCACTCAAACTTGTACCATCATTTACACTCATTCTTCAAAGTGTGTTGCCATCCAGCAATACCGTTTATCTCTCTTGTGTTCTGCAGGGATGAGGTGGAGAGACGTTTTGAGGGGAAACTTCATAAAAACATGTCTGGCTCTCTCTATGAGATGGTCAGCAGAGTCATGAAGGCCCTGGTCAACAGAAAGATCACAGTGCCTGGAAATTTCCAAGGGTAAACACTGTAAAAATGTTTTAGTGAAAGAACATTAGATTTAAAACAGCAACAGTTGTAAAAATATTTTTTTGTAAGATAAAAGTATAAATTACCTTAAATTATTTTAAACAAAACATTATATACCTACTTTTACATACTGTTAATATTATGTTTTTAAAGATTAAAGAGTATAAAAATACATAAATATAATACAATGTACATCAAAATGCTCTTCCGTAATGTCTGATACAATGGCATTGCTACAAACCTTCCTGATTTATTTTTTTAATAGTAATTTAAACAAAGATTCAGATACACTGCCATTCAAACGTTTGGGGTCAGTTATAGTCAATATTTCAGTTTTTAAAATTTCTTATGCTCAACAAGTTTGTTTGATCAAAAATACAATAAAAAAACACAATATTATGAAATACTATTACAATATAAATTAACTGTTTCCTATTTGAATATATTTTTAACTGTAATTTAGCAAAGCTGAATTTTCAGCATCATTACTCCAGTCTTCAGTGTCACATGATCCTTCAGAAATCAATCTAATATTCTGATTTGGTGCTCAAGAAACATTTCTCGTTATTATCAATGTTGGGAACAGTTGTGCTGCTTAATGTTTGTTGAAACTATTATATATTTTTTCAGGATTATTTGATGAATAGAAAGGCATAATTTGAAGTAGAATTATTTTTGAAACAAAGTCTTTGCTGTCACATTTGATCAATTTAATGCTTCCTTGCTGCATAAAAGTATGAATTTCTTTAAAAAGTTTCAGACATTAGTGTATATTTTAGCATTATGTAGTAGAACAAACAGTAATATCTATACAAATTCAGTGAAGCCTGTATTTTTGTGAAAACACCTTCCAATATTATTTTCTCTCCCTCTCTTCTCTCTAGTCACTCAGGTGCTCAGTGTATAACATGTTCATATAAGGCCAGTTCAGGGCTGTTGTATCCTCTGGAAAGAGGTTTCATCTATGTGCACAAGCCCCCAGTGCACCTGCGCTTTGAGGAGATCGCCTGCGTGAACTTTGCTCGTGGAACCACCACCACCCGCTCCTTTGATTTCGAGATCGAGACCAAGCAAGGAAATCAATACACCTTCAGCAGCATCGAGAGGTACCCATGAGCCCAGTGTTAGTCTTGTCCAATTGTTGAGATGTATAGCTTTGTGGGAACTAGACCACAACAGTAATGAAAAGGCCAGAGTCTATATCCTGTTTAAGGCACTTCCTGCCATTATGTCCTTGAGCACTTACCCCCATCTGTCATAGAAAGTCTGAGCTTCCTCTTTGTGGTGATTTTATTTGTTATTCTGGAGTAAAAGTGCCCCTCTCTTTTAGTGACCTGACCCCTTCTACATTAGATGTTAAGGGGGAAAAAAAATCAAAGCTACTTTATGCACATTAAAGTATTTTGAGTTTAACACACATTATGACTGAATCAATACACCAAGGCATCAGTTAATCACATCACACTAATGTGTGAGAAACAACACTTTCTGCAAAACCAGAAGTTACCCAAAAATTCTTTATTTACTCATTCTCATGTCATTCCAAACCTTTACGACTTTCTGTTTTTGTCCATTTTGTCCAAGCAAAATTGGACCCCACTGACTTCCATTGTGTAGACAAAAAAAACCACTTGAGAATTCTTTAAAAATATCATATTTTGTGGTCCACTGAAGAAAGTAAGTCATACAGGTTTGAAAAGACATGAGGGTGAGTAAACAATGACAGATCATTGTTTTAACACACTTTAACACACTTTTGCACTACATTCTGGTACGTTGTTTTTGTAAAAATGCTACACACAGCTCTCATTGTTCTAGCACATTTCTCATTGTAATCATACTGTGTTTCATATCTAATGAGCTACTATATATAAACATATCTCACTAAAACATTCAAAATTTTCCTATATAACATACTAAAGATGGATATTCCATTACAAAATTGAATAGGGATGTCCACACCACAGCTATAATGATAACAACACAGAGGAACGATATTGATTGAATCACTTTCCTCTTTTTTTTCCAGCTTATGAACGAAAACACTGACAGCCAATCAGAATCCACCCAACTTTAAAGAGCTCAAGCATTTAAGATGACGAAACGACAGGACATACTTATAATAAACTTTAACTTTATCATCCATTGGTGTGAAAGCTAATACTGTATGTGACCCTGGACCACAAAACCAGTCATAAGGGTCAATTTTTTGAAACTGAGATTTAGAAAAAACCTCAAAGCTGAATAAATAAGCTTTCCATTGATGTATGGTTTGTTAAGATAGGACAATATAGGCCGAGATACACCTATTTGAAAATCTGGAATCTGAGGGTGCAAAAAATTTAAATATTCAGAAAATCACCTTTAAACTTGTCCAAATTAAGTCCTTATGCATATTACTAATCAGAAATGAAGTTTTGATATATTTACGGTAGGAAATTTACAAAACAACTTCGCTTAATATCCTAATGATTTTTGGCATAAAAGAAACATTGATAATTTTGACCCATACAATGTATTGTTGGCTATTGCTACAAATATACCTGTGCTACTTATGACTGGTTTTGTGGTCCAGGGTCACATATAGTTATCGTTCTTGGTGTGAACAAGCTTTAACTCACTAAAAGAGTCTTTATCTTCTGTGTGTTTAATCTGCCTCCACCTTCTCCAGGGAGGAATACGGGAAACTCTTTGACTTCGTCAATGCTAAGAAGTTAAGCATCAAGAACAGAGGCTTCAAAGAGGTACGTCTACAGCCCTTCTTGCTTCCTATCAAGCAGTACATAATATTCATCCGCTTAGACATGTCCATAGACCCCTCACACAGTGGACGGACACTTATTTTACTCTTTGTGTTTGTGGTGTATGTCTGTATTGTGTTCATGTAGAAAAAGGTTGGTATTGCCCTGCAGTTTGATCTGGTGTCGGTGCTCCTATAACTTGCTTGCATGGTGTTTGTTTGCGTGTCTCAATCACAACCCGAGTGTCAAATGTGTTCTTTCTTATCTTTGATGGCTTAAGGCAGATGTCTCATCCACTAAAATGTGGAAAGGCTCACTGCTGGTTATTATTTGACCGGCTTAACTCTGTGTTCAGATCACACAGACTTTCATTAGGACCACAATAGTATTTTGTCTGAAATCTGAATATAATTTTGTGGTCACTTTACGAGAAAACCTTTTGTATGCTAGATAATTCTGTGTGCTATGAAGACAGCATTGCTCAAGGGAGTGCTTTTGAATGAGTTAACACTGATTGCTTGTATGAATGTGTGTGTGTCAGAGAGAAAGGCTGGTGAGTATGAGAACATGAGTGGGTTTGAAATCTTTTGCTTGGAGAGGGCTTTCCTTTGTCTGCTTTGTTACAAAAACTAACTTTGCAATGACATTTATATATAGCATTGATGTTTTAATTTGTACTCTGTCAGGGCATGAAAGGTAATGATAACATGTACAGTGACTCAGACGACGACCAGCATGATGCATACCTGGAGCGCATGAAAGAAGAGGGCAAGATCCGCGAGGAGGCCAATGACAGTGACGACTCAGAGGGCGAGAGTGGTGAGTGGCAGCTCTCTGAGCCAATCAGTCGGCAAGCTAAATATGATTTTGTGTTTAGATGGCAAGTGTAGACACAATAAACCGGTAGAAATTTGTCAATCTGTAGAGATTTTAGATTGCATGTATCTCAGTTGCGTTCATGTCATTTTATAATGCTGCATGCTCACATAAGTTGTGTTTTTAAGCCTTGCTATTTTAAATGCAACAAGTATATAAAATGGCGCAATAAGACACAAAAGAAACTCAAATAGGTACTTCAGTTTCTGTAGTATTTATTCCTTTAGATTTAAATGAAAAACAACACTTTATTTAAATTGTCTTTGTATTGTTACATTGATTTATGACTATTTACAGATACAATACAATTTACATACAATAGATGACTATTTACTATTCTTCTATAAGCTTGAGAACTTTTACTTATGGTAATTAGACTAGTATTGGTTTTGTTGTGATATCAATACGGGTGTTGAGAATTGTGCAATGTCAGTGGTATCTAAAATGTTGGTATCATAACAATCTTATTTCCAGCAGCTATATTGTGAAGATATGTATTGTTATTGTGAATTAATATTACTCATATTGTGACACAAAATTTTGGCCATATCGGCCACACCCCTATGTGCAGATGTTCAGATTTCATTAATGATAACTGATAGTTTTGTGTGAAACATTAACATTTGCCTTTTTTTTTTTTAGATGAGTCTTTTAATCCTGGAGAAGAAGATGATGAAATTGCGGAGGAGTAAGAGTCTTTGTGTTGATATGGCACAGTTTTAGCAAAGGCAAAAGTTATTATTACTATTTATTTCTCATACATGAGCAAACTCTTAAATGGTAGTATTAAACTTTGGTGTATAGTCCATGCTGCATCGTTTAAAATCTCTTGTCACCTCAAATCGCATGGCTTGTTAAGGAGAGACTTGCGATTTTTGCCTGGCAAACATTACAAACTGGCAAAAAAAACATCTAGAAAACCACCCAGAATACCCTATCAATGACATTTGATACTAAAAACCACTCAGAACACCTTAATGTTGAGGCAGCAAGGACGCTTACACTTTCTTCAGAAAATGAACAAAATCTAGTTCAAACTTTTATGTAATGGTAAGGGTGATAAATCATTAAGTCATATTTGTGTGTCAGGTATGACAGTAAGGCCTCTGCCAGTGAAAGCAGCGCTGATGACGGGGACAGTGATGCTGATCGGAAGAAGAAACCAGCCAAGAAAGCAAAATTTGTAAAAGAAAGAAAACCACGAAAGAAAGAGGTGAGAAGAGGGAAGGATAAAACATGTGGGTGACAGAGTTTGCACACTGGTTATTTACATTTATTTTAAGTACATTTATTTTTTTACTCTCAAAATTCAATGCTACTTGTGTGATCTTGTGTGTAGAAAAAGGTAAAGGACAGCAGCGCCCCCAAGAGGCCAATGAGTGCCTACATGCTCTGGCTGAACGCTAGCAGAGACCGTATTAAATCAGAGAACCCAGGCATCTCTATTACAGAAATCTCCAAAAAGGCTGGAGAAATGTGGAAACAACTTAGCAAAGAGAAGAAGGAGGTGACATACACTCTCTACCACTGGCACATTCACTAGACTTTCCACAATATTAATGTTTTAGATTGTTCTGTCTTGTTTCTCGTTCAGTCTCACTTTGAACTGGAACTGATATCTCGTTTTTCCACCAGGAGTGGGAGGCGAAAGCAGAGGTAGCAAAGAAAGAGTATGATCGAGCGATGAGAGAGTACAAGGAGAGTGGAGGAGGCTCCTCAGGCAGCTCAAAAAAGTACTCAAAGTATTCACAACTTTGTCCTGTGCCTCACTTTGAATGGACAGTTCATTTACTCACCATCATATTGTTCCAAAATATGATTTTAGCATTAAGTAACTGGCTATTTCTTACCATTTTCCCCACATTTCATTCCTGAAGGGAGAGGAAGAAGAAAAGAGGGAAGAAAGAAGAAAAGAGGAAAAGGAAGTCAGGTGGTGGTAGGGAAAAAGAGAAGGAGCGAGCTACAGGCAACGACAGCTTTAAGAGTCGAGAGTTCATATCCAGTGAGGAGAGCTCATCAGAGTCAGACAAGGGCAAGGGACGGAAGCGCAAGGTAAAACACTAACACACACTTAAACAAATTTGTTTCATTCATTAACATCGTTACAGCAACAGTGTTTTCCATAGTATCTTTACTGGTGGGTAAATGTATAGGTGGCTGCTCAGAAAAAGATTACAGAGTATTGAGTACATCACATCCTGAGAAGTTGGGCTGTCAAAATTGATCTATTTCCTGAATAACAGATTTTTCTTTTTTTATGCACCGATTGCCTTCTCAGCAATTCTCATTTTCAGTAGGGGAGGTCATTTTTCATTCATGTGTATGCGAATGTGGGGCAGGGGAGCGCAAGCTCAGGCGAAAAAGTTTTGCATTTCCCTGCATTCTCAAGTTCAAGTTTAGTTTGGTGAACTCTAACCTGCAAATTCATGTCACGACTGATGCAATGTCCAAAGAAATTTTGCATGCTCAAAGTCTTGTGTGACCACAGTTTAACAAGCAGTCATTTTTTACTTGACATGTTGCCTAGATCTTACTGTATTGAATGTAAAATAAAACAATACGAAATTCTGTCCAAATTTAGATACACAACTAATGAGTTCTTTCATATAAGCAAAGGCAAAAGTTATTATTACTATTTATTTCTCATACATGAACAAACTCTTAAATGTAGGTATTAAACTTTGGTTTATAGTTCGTGCTGCATTGTTTAAAACCTCTTGATACTTCAAATCACATGGCTTGTTAAGGAGAGACTTGTGATTTTTGCCTGGCAGATGTTACAAACTGGCAAAAAACATCTATTTAAACACCCAGAATACCCTATCTGTCAGTCCTGTGTTCCTGTGTCTTGTGTTTTTCTCCCCATGTGCCTTCCTGTGACCTAGTTTCTCCCTCGTGTTTGATTGTTCCTTGTGAATGATTAATTTCCTCGTTTAGTTCCTAGTATTAAAGCCCTGTGTTTTCCAATGTCTGGCGTCCGGTGTGAAATGTCTTCTAGATGTCTTCCAGTATTCCTAGATTGAATGTCGTCCTTTGTTTCTGAGTTGTTTTCCGTTGAGATTGTTTTCATTAAAAACCGTGTGAATTGAGCTACTCCTGCGTCTCCTTGAGAGTTTGTGACCCTATCAACGACATTTGAGACGAAAAACCACTTAGAACACCTTAATGTTGAGGCAGCAAGCATGCTTACACTTTCACATTAAAGTAAAACATAATGCAAAATTCTGTCCAAATTTAGATTCACAACTAATGAATTCTTTCAAGATTTACCTCAATAGGAATTTAAAAAGAGCAGTTTAATAAATGTAATAACTTTTTTTTAAATTGGCGTTTTATCTCAATTGTGTTCATGTAAAATAATTAGTTAACACTGATTTAGATTAAAAAATATTCAAATTTTAGATTCTAGCCTTAATATGAAACATATTTGTGTGTAGTTTTTACAATTGATACATCCAGAATTCTTGACACTTTTTGACTGTTGATCATTTGATTTTCCTTATTTAGTTTTAATCTTATACAAGCATGTATTAGGAAAATGCATTCATTGTCTCCCTGTCACTCTCTGTTCGTGCTGTTTTTATGCAGGGGTCTGATGATGAAGAGGAAGTGGTCAGCACACCGCCTAGCTCTGAAGAGTCCGGCTCAGACTAAAAGACACTAATGACAGACACATTAAAAGGGGAGTGGAAGAAAACACAATTTCCCTTTCATCATTATAGTGTACATGACCTGATGAATTCCTGATACAGTACATATTACAGCATAACATCTTTAAGTTTTGTTTTAAGTTGTCAAGACTTTCATAAACACTTTTGTATATACCTTTGGTAGTGTTGACATTAATGGAATAGTTCACCCAGAAATGAAAATCCTGTCATTTAATTACCATCATGTTGTTCCAAACCCATAGGACTTTTTCTTCTATGGAATCCAAAAGGACAGATTTTGACAAACGTACTGGTGAGTTTTTTCCAATGCAGTTACAACGAATGAGGACTATAGCTTTATAAGGCACCATAAAGGTATCATAAAATCAGTCTATACGACTAGTACGCTATATTCCGCACCTTAGCTCTCCTTGGCGCATTCACGAAAGAAGTAGAAATGTCTGTTCCATCAACAAATCAGCTATCTTTTCAGTGAATCGGCTAATCCAATTCACAAAATAGATCTGAATGTTTCATTCTTGAATCAGTCAATTTTTATGGTACTAATGGTTGCTTTTTCATTCTTTTCTGAAGGTATAAAACCTTCATTCCCTATTCATTTCAATTGCGTAGAAAAGGGTTTTGGAACAAAACATGGGTGATCTATTTCTTTAAAATAATGTGTATTTTATGTTGTCCTGTCCTTGTTCAGATACCTGCTTGTACAGAGATATTTTACAGTGCTGCTTTCCAAACACAACAGAAACCGTAACTTTGACACAGCTATTGAGCTTGCTCTATATGTATTCGCATTTGAATAACAAGTTATGAAAAAAATGACTTAACTGTAAAAACCTTTTTTACATTTGTATTCATCATGTATTCATAAATTTTGAGTTTGATCTGAGCTTACCATTTATTTTATACAGTATTTTGTTCACACACACACATTACTAATTGTACACGTTTGTTGTAATTGTAATTGTTGTAATGCTACATTTTAAAATTTCATTGTTTCTAAGAAATTATCCAACAAATTAAAATGAATCATTAATTTGTGACTCAAGTGAATGTTCATCATGTCATGAAAACAGCAACTCAGTATTTCACAACCCTAACTTGTTCGCATGCTCATCAGTTCTCCTCAGGAATGTAAGCGGAAATGTAGTGTGGTTTTTAAGTTAATGTGGTTGCATCAACAGTAAAAGGATTTAAGCATAGTAAAAAGCCAACAAACCCAACAACTGAGAGTCTGTTTTAGCTAATGGATGTGGAAAGTTCTGGAAAGTGTGGCGTTCTTTAACTTTCAGCTGTTAAGCATAAGAATTGCAATGGGAATATCAATACAAGCACAACGTTATAATGTTCACACATTCTTTTCTGATGTTATGAAGGAAAAAGAAAACAACAGACTGATTAATGGTCTGTCCCATTAGGCCACTACAAATGGCGCCATTTCGTCCTTACTTGGCGTAAATTTACAAAGCTCCGCTCGTCGTGGTTCGACCCCATTAACTCATTGCATTTTTTCTATATTTTTCTACAGTTATGGCGTGTGTTGTATTCTCTGTCGTCTGTTGACTAGAATCAAAACTAGCGATGCATGTGGTTTACTGCATAAACTGCTTAGACAGTAGACTATAAGAATAAATAACTGTAAGTCAGTTAAATTAAAAGTCCAGTTTGAGAGGTAATAAATCGTTTGAGGCGGTGTCAAAACGATCAAAACAACGCTGAGAAAAAACCATAACATACACAAGCACGTGCAGCTTGTGAACGACTGCTGCAGGTAAAGATTTTCTGAATCCGTTCAAAACACTAAACGTAGGGGGTGCGTCTCTAGTCAAGGATTACATTTATATTTACATTACATGTATTGATTTTCCAGACACCTTCTTCTTCCAAATCAACTTACAGTGTCGATATAGTACAGTTTACAAGTGTTCCCTGGCCTGGGAAGCCCTGACCTTGGCTTTGCTAATATCAGCTAGCCTAAAGGAACTATATGAAGTCAGAATGAGATTTCTTTTAAATATTATCATTATTACACTTTTTAATAACTCTTTTGCACTTTGTAGAGGAATGTTAAAAGTAGAACCATTTTTTATGGTGAGTTTAAAAAGGAGAAAAATGATTACCATTATTATTGTCATTGCTGTTGTTATTATCCCTTAATTAGAATGTATTCCTCACCTTAGACCACCATTATTATATCTATGCTGTTCAAATATTCTATAAAATATTCCTTTGGGCTCTACGTCCTTCTTCGTGTTAATTTTCCAATCAATTTGATGTCTTCCTATTTCTGGTATATGCAACATCTCTCCCCTCCTTTTATTTCCCGCTGCTCCCATTTCCCTTTAGTCTGTTTTTTTTTTTTTTTTGCGTCACTCCCCCTATTCATATCTGTTACGTTTCTGTGGATTTTGTCTCTCTCTCAATCATGCCTCTCAAACCACTTTGCTCATTATTGCATTTGGCGCATTGATGACTTTGTTCACCAATTTGTATTGAGTCCCATCCATTTCCTCAGTCTCTTTCTCTCTCCCCCCTTTTCACTCTGTGCCCTCCCTTCATCTCAAGATCCTGTTTCAAGACAATCGAATCATCATGAGACATCTAACACTCAACATTATCCTTGACTGATAGACATCTTCAAATACTCTAGCAGTACTTGAGCTTAGCCTCACTCTGCAGTCTCTCATTTGATTTGGTCCTCTGTCATGCGTTACTCCTGCTTGGTGTGTGTTTTTGCGGGGAAGCGAGTCCCAGATGTATTGTACTTCTAGAGTGAGGTAACCACAGGTTAATGGTTGCTCTCTTGGCCATGTCAAGAAATGGTACCTCTCAGTTGTGGTTAAAGTGAGTGTATGTGTTAGTGCTTGTTGTGGGATGGATCCTAATCGCATGTTTTCCTTTCGGTTAATTGGTATCAGAGTTAACACCATTCTCGTCCAGCTCTTTGTAAAAGAACAGCTTGACGTTTCAGTGTTAGAAGGTATTTGTTCCTCTGATATATAAAAATGTAAAACATAATATAAAAATTAAAATATACATTTTAACTTGATATGTTTTAAACATCCTCCACTAAAGTTGATGTCTGCTTTCCATCTTTGATTAATACACTACTATTCAATTTTTTTTCAGCAAGGATACATTAATCAAAAGTGACAGTAAAGATTTTTTACACAGATTTTTTTTTCAAATAAATGTTCTTTTGAACTTTCTATTCATCAAAGAATTATGAAAAAAATGTAATTATTAATTATTAGTTATTTTAAATTGTAATAATATTTTTATAGATATTAATAATTGGTGAGCATAAGGGACTTCTTTGGGGAAAATATATATATATATATATATATATATATATATATATATATATAGCAGCCAAATTTTGAATGGTAAAAGAGAAAAGGGTCAATTAAAAATACATAATATCAGTAAAATTAAAACTGATATTATTGCTAATAATTCTAAATATTATTATAAATGAATGCAACTAACATTATTACTGATAATATTATTACTATTATTTTTACACATACAACATTATGTGCCTCCAAGCATAAAAACCATCAGTCAATCTCATCAGAACATGATGCTTTAGATAAAAAGCTAATATTGCAAATGACTAAATATGGTCCATCAACTCATAAGAAGGCATGGATGTAATCCAGTTAAAATCTTTAATGCCATGCTAATGGAGCTTCCAGTGTGAAACATGGTGCTATCATGTGGTCATGATATAATGTGCATGTCACTCACCAAGGTTCAACTATTCCACACCTCTCACACACTGAATACCCTGCATCTGATTCAGTTGTTGTGTTATGGATGCTGTATGTATGCTTATGTACATTAGAAGACGTTAGGAACTTCTTTGGGACTAATACTTAACTTTGATTTGTAATTGTTTGATTTTGACTGGTTTGTGTACTTTTGTAAGTTACTTGGTAAGAAAGCATCTGATAAGAGTGTAACATGTAAATTTTATATCTGAAGAAAGGATTGAATTACTGAAGGAGGAAGAATGAGGAAAGAGGGAGGAGAAGGGGAGGGACTAAGAGGAAGAGAGGGGGGTCTTCTATGAAAGCGTCTTCTCTCAAGATGTGGAGACTTTTTATCAGGCAAACAAATAAGGAGGATTATTGAAGAGCTTTTTTGACTTTTATTGACAATCCATGGGTTTTCGATTATAAAAAAGCAAGATCAAGCATTTGGACAGATATATCCGAAGCATCTACACTATATTCCTAACTAAACATTCACACAAATACGTTGATACACGCGGAGTGTAATTTTTGTGAATGCAGCAGTGTACTGGAAAAATGTGGAACTGCATAACAGATTTCTTTACCTATGAGACGACCAAGTCCGTGGTGGTAAAGAGCTGGACTATTGGCATCATAAACCGTGTCGTCCAACTCCTCATCATCACATACTTCGTTGGGTGAGTTGTTTTGAGACAGTGTTTTACAATGTCAGTGGAACAGATAGATTTAAGATTGTGCCCAAAGAAATAAAAAATCAAACTGGTTTCTGTTTAAAAACATTGTGAAGTGAAATATATTATAGTAAATTTGATTAATCATTAATAGACAGTTAAACGGCTTGTGTTTAATATTTTTGTTTTAATATAATTGATGTAAAGTACTTTAAGAGGCAATTGTATGAGATTAGGAATCATCTTTTTGATCTTGCTAAAAAGTGTTTGGACAGCATAGGTTACTTTTTTTAGTATTTTGTAATATTTGTGAGTGTTTTACATTAAAGAAAGTAATTAAATCACTCTCTATATCTTTTTCCCCCTCCCTCTCTCTATTTCCACCCTACCCTACCTCCCTCAGCTGGGTGTTTTTGTATGAGAAAGCGTATCAAGTGAGAGACACAGCTATCGAATCGTCAGTCATGACTAAAGTGAAAGGGTTTGGAGAGTATAACAACCGGATCATGGATGTCGCCGATTATGTCACACCTACTCAAGTAAATCTCAAGCAGATTTAAAATATTTAGATACTTTTTTTAAAAGTATATATATACAGTATACTTTAATACAGTACATATACTGTATACTACATATAATCTATGTTTGTTTGTATAACATATCACATTGTTTGATGACAGAATTGTCATGAAAAGATAATTAAGTATAAAAAAAAATCTCCCTTTGGAGAAATTTTAGGATGTTCTAATTGGGAAATTCTGTTCATAAATGCAGCAAATACTTTGTACTATTTGAAATTCAAATGTCTTTATTTTATAGTATGTCTTTTTTATGTAAGTAATGTGTGTGTGTGTGTGTGTGTGTGTGCCAGGGGGCGTCAGTGTTCTGCGTCATCACTAAGCTCATCACGACAGAAAATCAAGTTCAAGGACACTGTCCAGAGGTGAGTAAGGACACTGAAATCTGTCAAGATTAATGTATATGAATTTGATTGATTCTTGTCTCTGTGTGTGTTCATGTGTTTGTACATGAAACTCTTCAGAGTGAGTTGAAATTCAAATGCGAGAGTGACAGTACTTGTAAGAAGCTGATGTCAAAACCATCTAGCAATGGTAAGATTTTTCTTTTTAGTTTATTGAAAGATCAAATAATTAGGAGTCATTGCATTTTTACAATAAAAAATACACTTGTGAATTATTTTGAATTTAATCTTAGTGTTTCATTGTCTTGTGATCCTGAAATTGTCAAGGAAAACTGATTAAACCTAGTAACATCATAAAAATATCAATTGATTAAAACTTGACCCCCTTCATTTGTGCCGAGCTCAAAATCATCACAGTAAGGTCTATATCAGGGGTGTCCAATCCTGCTCCTGAAGGGCCAATATCCTGTAGGGTTTAGCTCAGACCAGCTCCAACACACTTGCCTGGAAGTTTCTAGTAGCTGTGTACCAATTCAGAGGCTGCATCCTTTAAAGCATGCAGACTTCAAAGGCTATGCCTTCAAGGGCCGTGAAGGTCAGACCGGGCATTGTTAAATGGGACGGTCTAGCCTACAGAGGATTGCGCTTTTCTTCTATAACCGTAACAGCTGCCGTTAATGAGAGGCAGTACTGTTAGTACTAGTTCAATTCAACAGTCTGAAAATAAAACAGGCTTAAGAACCTGCCTAAATATGTTCACTTTGGTCCATTTATGTATAATCTATAATATAATCTATCTATAAAAGAAAGATTTAAAGTTGCTGTTTTTTTAGACCCAATACTTAATTTAAAAGTGTAATCCTGCATTTTCTTTTTTTTATTTTGGCATTTTTCTATGACAGGACAGTAGAGATATGACAGGAAATGAGTGGGAGAGAGAGATGGGGGTGGGAACGGGAAAGGTCCACAAGGCGGGATTCAATCTCGGGACACCCAAAGTGCAACTGCGCCATATGTCGGCACACTGCCCACAAGGCTATCGGTGCCAATGAATCTGGCATTTTCTCCCCAACAAAAAAAATCCTATGGTCACCAGTGCACAACGAACCGTGGGATAGTCTGGACCACAAGGGATTCATCTGTTGTGTTTCGGGCAATGAATTCCCTTTCGGCAATGAAGGATACAACAGATGAATCCTTTGTTGCCCAGACAATTACACGGTTCGTTGTGCATTGGTGACGAAAGCAGCCATCAAAGGATGCACCCTTTGAATTAGGACATATGCAGTGAGTGTGAAGACCTTGATTAGCTGGTTCAGGTGGGTTTATTAATTAGGGTTGGAGCTAAATTCTGCAGGACTGTGGCCCTCCAGGAGCAGGTTTGAACAGCCCTGGTCTATATGTTATGTTCATTTGCATTGGCTGTGTCTCAAGGGTTGCTGACAGGACGATGTTTGAACTTCAATGCTACCCACAAAACCTGTGAGATCAAAGGATGGTGTCCTGCAGAGATTGATGAAGTTCAACCGTGAGTCTGCTTGTAAATGAACAAATGAATAGATGTGTAAATGGTTGAATAAAAGGACTGATGAAGTTTTTTCTTACTCAGAAAGCCCATGATGGAGGTGGAGAACTTTACCATCTTCATCAAGAACAGCATTCGCTTCCCACGTTTTAACTTCACAAAGTAATGCCAATTAAACACAAAGACATTGGTTCATAATATCTGCATTTCTGATGTTTTTTATTAAATATTTTTCTTTTCCTTTCAGGGGAAACTTTTTGCCTAACATCAATAGTTCCTACATAAAGCAGTGTAATTTTGACTTTGAGAGTAACATGTATTGTCCAATATTCAAAGTCGGGGATGTGATCCGATTTGCACAACAGGACTTTACTACTCTTGCTAAAAAAGTGAGTAGTATTTTTATATTGCTGCTTCTTTTTTTTGGTTAATTTCCACCCTTGCTTTCTTAGTTATTTGTTTATTTTTGTGGGTGTTACATTGCTTCTGTACAATAATTCTATAAATAAGTTTGATATACACAAGTAACTTACAAGTAATTTGGCCAGTTAGTTCATAATATTGCCCTCCACCACTGGAAATAGTTTAAAAGACGACAAAGAAATACCTGCTGTATTAAATAATAACTGTTTTATAAAAGTATCTAATAGGTGTTGTGTAAAACTCAGATTTTTCTCTCAAAAAATTGCATTATCTTTATTTCTCCTTAAGTGCAAAGTCAAATTGGATTTGTGTAAGCTATCTCTCTCTCTTTCTCTCTCTCAGGGGGGAGTGATAGGGATAAAAATAGCGTGGGTGTGTGATTTAGACAAGGCAGATGATGAGTGCAAGCCGGCCTACTCCTTCACTCGCCTGGACGCCATGTCAGAGAAGACCACCGTGTCTCCAGGATACAACTTCAGGTTCTGGAAGCTTTTGTTTCCACCTTAAAGTTGAATGAAGAATGCTGCAGTCTGCAAACGCTTGATGTTTATCACAAACCTAATTCCTGATGTTCATAGTTGTTACTTTCCAAATTTTTAGAGTGGCCCCCATACTATAAAATATAACAAAAAGGCACCAAATCATTCAAAGTGAACAGGTTGGATAATCCTTGTTGAAATCCTTATTTGTCCTTAGGTACGCAAAGTATTTTAAAATGGAGAATGGGACCGAGTATCGCACTCTGCTGAAAGCCTACGCCATCAGATTTGATGTGCTGGTTAATGGAGATGTGAGTTTGTATTAACATGTTTGTGTATTTTCAATGCAAGTGTGAGCATAATTGCTCATTACATCTTCTCTTTAAAGGCAGGAAAATTTGACATGATCCCAACTCTAATCAACATGGTTGCTGCCTTCACCTCTGTTGGCGTGGTATGTGTCTTCATTACTAGATTTTGTGCATGAACAGTTTTTGCAAAATCCAATCCAAATATATATATATATTTCAGTTTAACTTATTCTGTGTACTTACATTTTTGGCATACAAAATTCTTAGAAAAACCAAAGCAAAAATGGTAGCAGAGGTTAAGAAAAAATGTGTGTGTGTGTGTGTGTGTGTCAGTCCTGCCCTGTCCTGCCAGTTACTAAGCACAACACTTTTACCGCAATTCTGACCAGTGTAAGCATGTAATGAAATAACTCAAATAATGAAAATATGTTAAATCATTTGAAATGTGACCCAAGTGAGAAGTGAGCAAACCGCCTGACTGGCCCCAGGTCTTCAGGAAAGATCGATCAGTATAGACATAATTTACTTGCATAATGGAGACACTTTATGGAAACCAGGTAATGTCTCAGAGAACCACATGCCAGTTCTTTGATTAATATACTGTATTTTTATCTTTTTATATAACTATAACTTTCATGACGTCAGTTTTACCTCCACCCTCATCTTGAACATCATTAATTAAAGTACATTTGGAGATGTGCCAATTTTTTCTTTTTGTTTTGATAATATTTTTTAAAGCATTAGCATGCATTTCCAAGAAAGCATGACATTAATGGATGCATGCAAAAGTTTAATTATTGTTGTTCTGAAATTATTCACAATAGAAAATAATTCATATTTGTTAACATTTATTAATTATGGGAAGATTAAATATCAGAATATGAGGACCCATTTCAGTGGAATTTTTATTTTATTTTAGGGTACAGTGCTTTGTGACATCATTCTGCTGAACTTCTTGAAAGGAGCTGACCAATACAAGGCCAAGAAATTTGAAGAGGTTTGCATTTTGCGAGCAAGTCGACAAAAGCATTGCATCTATCTAGTTAGGATGAAAATGAAAATAATCTTTTCCTGTCTGTCTCTTGCTCTGTTTGTAGGTATCAGATTCACATATTCAGAGCAGTAATTCATTGTACAAGTCCAGAGACCACAGCCAGCATTCAATCAAAACTGATGAGAAGTTCTCCAACGACTCCGGAGCATTTTCCATTGAACGTTATAGTTAATAGTGCTGATCACAGCACTTCGGGAAGAACTGGGGGGAAAAAAATCAGAGTTCTTCATTAATTGCACTTCATACGAGTAATAATTGATATCATTTTTTCCACTAAACCTAGACCCTTCCACATAGAACAGTCTAGACCAATACACTAACATTATAAATAAATAAATATTTAGCTTCCATAAGCTATCAATTTCTGAAGCTGAACTTTCCCCCCTAATTTTACATTTGCCTTAAACATAAGGAATATTTTAACTATAGACATAGCCCAAATCTTAAACATCTCAAAATCAATCAGCCTGACTGATCTATATTTTGTAAATAATAGTATTAAATAGTAAGTAAATACTCAAATTCTGATATGTATGCTCATAGTGTTTGCATGGCCTTAACTAGTAATTAGTTAATAATATTTAATAATTCATGTGATTGTATAGTATACACCCAAATGTAGCTATGCAGCTATGTGTGTTGTTTTTTAATCTTGTGAACATATTGTTTATTGTTCAACTAATTGTTAAAGAATATCAGTCACACCTTTGGCCAAGTATGGATGGTAACATTGCATGATTTTTTTTCTGAGCTATTACATGTTATTAATACTTTTTTTTATACTACCACTAATTCCATTAAATTGCTTGTAAACTTTGATGCAGGTTATGAGGAGGCTCAGGGCAATAAAAAAATGTACATTTACTTGTCATTTGTAATATAAATAAAGTGTTCTCATCTGAATTATTGATTAATCACAGAGAAACAAGACTGATAACATACCTCTATGAATGACTGAAAATTCAATTTAAGAGTAAAAAGTACATGGTTAACATTAGAAAGTTAACATTACTAAAAGCATTTGGTTTTTAGTGTGAAGACTGCTGAATAAGTATCACAGTTCAAATGCAGTAAGAAAAAGTGAGAAGTAGGAGTTGTAAAATATGAACGTACCAGTATTTTACATAAGGAGAAATATACATTTACTAAGCTGAAAGACAAGATAATAAGCTCTACAGTCATTTTCAGTCTTTCTTGAAAATATCACATTTTTGAGTCAGACAAACAGTGCAGGCATTCAGCTTGTGATTTCCATTATCTGTAGTTTGCAATGTGAAAAGTAGCAGTTCAAATTTTAAGAGATCAGAGATCTATGTCTGTAACCACATGGGACAGTGATATAACGGTCTAGTGTGGTAAAGGAACAAGCTTTCTTAATTATGTTTAACAATTACAGTATAGGTTAAAAGTGTTTGTCTAACATGAACAAAATAATGCATTCACATGTCTAAATTTAGCCAATCCAATCCACAGTTAATTTGTATTATAGCCTATACCTTTTTTATTTGCAATACAATGAAAACATATGCCATGCATGAGCTTCCATGTGAAACTCCATTAAACACACTGAAGGCTGAATTAGAGAGAATATTATTTTAGTGTCATTGGGATACTATTATACAGGTGCTGGTCATATAATTAGAAAATCATCAAAAAGTTGATTTATTTCACTAATTCCATTCAAAAAGTGAAACTTGTATAATGTATACATTCATTCCACACAGACTGATATATTTCAAGTGTTTATTTCTTTTAATTTTGATGATTATAACTGACAACTAATGAAAACCCCAAATTCAGTATCTCAGAAAATTAGAATATTACTTAAGACCAATACAAAGAAAGGATTTTTAGAAATCTTGGCCAACTGAAAAGTATGAACATGAAAAGTATGAGCATGTACAGCACTCAATACTTAGTTGGGGCTCCTTTTGCCTGAATTACTGCAGCAATGTGGCGTGGCATGGAGTCGATCAGTCTGTGGCACTGCTCAGGTGTTATGAGAGCCCAGGTTGCTCTGATAGTGGCCTTCAGCTCTTCTGCATTGTTGGGTCTGGCATATCGCATCTTCCTCTTCACAATACCCCATAGATTTTCTATGGGCTTAAGGTCAGGTGTGTTTGCTGGCCAATTAAGAACAGGGATACCATGGTCCTTAAACCAGGTACTGGTAGCTTTGGCACTGTGTGCAGGTGCCAAATCCTGTTGGAAAATGAAATCTGCATCTCCATAAAGTTGGTCAGCAGCAGGAAGCATGAAGTGCTCTAAAACTTCCTGGTATACGGATGTGTTGACCTTGGACCTCAGAAAACACAGTGGACCAACACCAGCAGATGACATGGCACCCCAAACCATCACTGACTGTGGAAACTTTACACTGGACCTCAAGCAATGTGGATTCTGTGCCTCTCCTCTCGTCCTCCAGACTCTGGGACCCTGATTTCCAAAGGAAATGCAAAATTTACTTTCATCAGAGAACGTAACTTTGGACCACTCAGCAGCAGTCCAGTCCTTTTTGTCTTTAGCTCAGGCGAGACGCTTCTGACGCTGTCTGTTGTTCAAGAGTGGCTTGACACAAGGAATGCGACAGCTGAAACCCATGTCTTGCATACGTCTGTGCGTAGTGGTTCTTGAAGCACTGACTCCAGCTGCAGTCCACTCTTTGTGAATCTCCCCCACATTTTTGAATGGGTTTTGTTTCACAATCCTCTCCAGGGTGCGGTTATCCCTATTGCTTGTACACTTTTTTCTACCACATCTTTTCCTTCCCTTCGCCTCTATTAATGTGCTTGGACACAGAGCTCTGTGAACAGCCAGCCTCTTTTGCAATGACCTTTTGTGTCTTGCCCTCCTTGTGCAAGGTGTCAATGGTCGTCTTTTGGACAACTGTCAAGTCAGCAGTCTTCCCCATGATTGTGTAGCCTACAGAACTAGACTGAGAGACCATTTAAAGGCCTTTGCAGGTGTTTTGAGTTAATTAGCTGATTAGAGTGTGGCACCAGGTGTCTTCAATATTGAACCTTTTCACAATATTCTAATTTTCTGAGATACTGAATTTGGGGTTTTCATTAGTTGTCAGTTATAATCATCAAAATTAAAAGAAATAAACACTTGAAATATATCATTCTGTGTGGAATGAATGTATACATTATACAAGTTTCACTTTTTGAATGGAATTAGTGAAATAAATCAACTTTTTGATGATATTCTAATTATATGACCAGCACCTGTATATTCAGTAATATTTTGGGTTAGTTTTTATTTTATATTTTCTGTTTTCTTTTAAATTTGGTTATTTTAGTACATCAAGTTACACTAATTGAAAATGAGAAATGTTGCAGCTGAAATTGAAGATGAAGGGTTTTTATATTCTATTTTATTTGGTTTTTTATTATTATTTAAAGTAATGATTTTTTAAATTGCTTTAGTTCTAGTTAAATATAATAACCCTGAAAGGGAGGAGTTGTGAAAAAGAACACAGCAACAGACATAAGACAAACTTAATGTTACGAGCGAACGAAGACAAGAGTGGAAGGATTGCAGCGGTAAGTCCTCTTTTCCAACAAAAACATTTCTTGTATCTAGAAATCTAATATTTTGTCATCAATGCAACTAGAAAAACTTGGTTAACCATGTATTATATATATATATATATATATATATATATATATATATTAGGGTTGTCAGTCGATACATTTTTTTAGTCTAATTAATTACATGATGTGTTGTTTAATTAATCTAATTCATTGCAAAATAAATTAAATGTTAAATGAGAAAGTATCAAGACACTGGAAATTGTAGCTTTAGAAAGAATATTTTGTTTGATTCAACATAAAATGTATTACACATAAACATTTAGGCTACAACAGCCTAACATAAACTATGGGACATAAAAGAAGATCATTTGAGAGACATCTCAGTATTTTTGTTCATTCAATGAAAGACATCGGTAACCAAAACAGCTTCAAAATACTTTCTTTTATGTTCCACAAAAGAAATTTTAAATGTCACGCGAGTGAGTAAATGATGACAGAATTTAACATTTTGGGGTGAACTATCCTTTTAATGTTTTTATTATTATTATTATTTATTTATTTATTTTTATGAAATGATACACTAAATAAGAAACTAAGTCTGCCAGCAGGTGGCGGTAAATGTCTTTGTGAGTCATTCATTCATTCAAACAGCTGATTCATTCAGGAATGAAGTAAACGGCTCTCTTTATGAATGGATCTTTGAATCATTGATTCACACGATTCGTTCAAAATGCGGATTCATTCAGAAACTAAACCACTGTTGCGCGGAGACATGCAACAGTTCTGCGGTGGCTTTAAAGGTAATCTTTTCTCTGCAAATTTAAGCAAAACACATAATATTGTGTTTAAAATGTAACAATATCAAGTTCTTATTTGCTGAACTGTTGTTATAAAATCAAGTTTAAACTCTTTTAAACTTTTATTGGTGACTCTCCTCTTTGGAAGTGGAAGCTTCTTAACAATGGAGAGAGGTGATGTTGAACATTTATTTTATTTGCTAAAATATATGGCATGCAATAAACAAACAGATTTTTTAACTGCAACACTCTTTAAAAAGGTTCTTTATTGACATTGATGGTTCCATATAGAACTTTTAACATCCATGCTTATAACCTTTCCATTGCACAAAATGTTCTTAAAATTATTAAATATTTTTCATTAGAAAAGAAAAAGAACTGTTCATTGAAAGGCTTTTTGGGGAGCCAAATTCTTCTATAGCACCACTATGAAAACAACCTTTTGGAACCTTTATTTTTAAGAGTGTGGAATAAATTTGGAGCATATTGTTGTCATTTAGATGAAGCTGCTGGACATAAAAATCTATCATCAGGCTGTGTTCTGCCTAAAGCATGTCCAATGACTGGCTATGAGGACTGGTACAAAGTGGGGTCACGCTGTGTCAAACACTTTGGCAACCCTCTCAACTTCACTTCCGCTGAGGTAAGTAGTTTCAGTGGGACAAAACAAACATTACAGATAAACAGAATGACATATGCTCACATTCTCCAATTTATTCTTTCCGCATTTTCTTTAGAATTAACATTATTGCTCTTCCAGCACAGTTCAGCTGCAGAAACAAAGCCCCTGGTGGACACCTGGTGTCAGTGCATAACTCAAAGGCTAATGGTGATCTGCTCTGCATTGTGATCAAGTTAAACCCACACAACCTGCGCATCTGAATCGGAGGCTTTGAGTTTTTTCAGGTAAATTAGACAGAATTTTTTTTTTTTTTTTTTTCAAAAACATTTTCCTTAAAATGTGTCTCACTCTCTCAAGTCTGGTAGATTCATCTGGACTGATGGTTCCTTCTGGAACTATCAAATGTGGACACCTGGTGAGCCCAACCACGTCTTCAGCTACAAAGGAGACTGTGTGGAAATGAACTGGAATCGTAAGGGTTTTGCTTGACCATTTTACCAATAATTCTATTTACTGGTAAAATCATTGCATGATTAGTATAATTTATAATCTATAATGATTATTCATTCTCTGTTGGTTTGAACTTTTTCTACTTTTTCAGATGTTGGCAAATGGAATGACGACACTTGTTATGTGAAAAAAAACTACATGTGTGGCTTCAAAGTGATGACAGCTTTGACTCAGACTTTGGGACTAGACTGAACTTTTTTTATCAGGTTATTATTACATGAAACCTTCAACATAAAACTTTGTTTAAAATTGTGAAAATGCAATATGTTTTTAAATTAATTAAAAATTGTACTCTAATAAAAATAATGAGTTGCTTTTGTATTGCATTGACTGGAGTGGTAGAGATTCCAATCATATAATTACATTTATGTCATGACAACTTTAGGAGGGATAGGGATGGTACTGTACATGACAATGTTAATGTGTTTGGTCTTGGCGGAATAGATCTGCTACACTGCTGCTGCAGCAGAGCAAGTACCGAGACTTGCTACTGCCAATACATCCACAACATGCTGCTGTGAGCATGTAAGAAATATTGCTGCTGCATGAAATAACCTCCATAGCATACATGATCACCTCATAGCAAATCTATACAGGTGGAGCTGGGGAAGGGGGAGGGTTTCTGAAGCACGCTGCAACTGCTACAACAAGCACTAGCCAAGTATTTGAATGTTGAGCAGTGAGCTCATTGGCTACCAATACAGGAGAGAACCAGTCAGCTGTGACGTGATAATGATGTTATTATGTCAGATCGAGTTAGACCTATCAGACTGCGCTATCTAGAAATTCATGCCAGAACTTTGGATATTTGAGGGAAATTTACATGAAGATTTCACATGCAAAATGTGATTATAATCACATTACTACTCTACTCACATCAGCCACTAGAAGGGGCTGAAAAAACTTCAAATGAAAGTTCATTCAGATTGACCATATTCCGATAAATTGAGGTGTTTACATGAAAGCTTTTCTGTCAGATTGAGCCATCAGTCCGATGGACTATTTGGGTGCATGTACATAAATAGTGTACCTAGTGTCTCTTATTTTCTCTATGTATCAGACCAGAGCATGTTGTAATGTCAGTAATGAGCTGTAATAATCTTTGAGGTAATGTCCTTTGTCTCAGATCTATCAGGGGTTCATAATCTGAGATTGTTAAAGTTGTCATGAACTGCCTCTGTTTTTTTTTTTGTACTGTTCTCTGAGGTCCACTTATAATGTTATAAAGATTTTTACATCAAAAACATCATAATTTAGAAGTAATAGTCTATTTTCGGTCCTGTTTTTAACCCTCCTCATCAGAACACTCTGTTTGAATAGGCATGGCAGATTGTAGACTCGGAAGTAAATGCCCACTGCTATGATTGGCTAACAGTTGTGTATGCAGACTACGTCCTTCACAGATTAAAGCTGCTGTGATTTAGGTTAAAAATGCATAAATACTCATATTAAATGATCTGTTTAACAGACAAAGCAATAGTGATCATGTAATAAAAAAAGTTACTCACACTTGTGTGTTCATTACTGTAGGATCCAATATATTCGGCACATCATCGTCTTTTGGTTTCAATCTCTCTGAAAATCTCACATCGAATTGTGCCTTGTTTTTAAATGAATCAAAGGACTGAGTTCTTACTGAAGCGTTCTGGAACTGCATTCAAAATAAAGTTCAGCCACCCTTTCCTAATGCTGAGATCAGAAGGAAGGCAATGCAAAGTCTGTTTTTCCACAACTTGGCACTGCACAGCGTCTCGTTGTCTTCGGAGGCATCTTTATGCGTAGACCTGTTTGCCTCTCTCGTAAACACTACATGCGCAAATCGGTGGGTGGGGCTAAACAGCCAGTGATGTAGAAGCAGACATTGATATTCTTCTGCGGAGGTGGGGTTTAGCCACATTATTACATCACAGAGTGGCACATTCCACATGTTGTCCTTTTGGCCGATTGGCTTCAATATAAGCTGTTTTTAGACTAATGAGAAAAATTTGAGTTTTGAAACTTACAGGATGTTTTGTCATACAGTGACCTCTGTCAAAAGATCAAGGGAATTTTGGTTTCTCAGTTCATGGCCCCTTTAAATAATAATAATAAAATTAAAAAAAAATATGACCTGTGAGATATGGACCTTATTTAGGGTAAGACAGCATATTTTAATTTGGTGCCACTGAAAACAAGGCACGTAGACATAGGGTGCATTCCAATCAACCGAAAGTGTCCTACATAGTGGAATTAACATGGTATTCAACCCCTGGGAAATTTACCCACCAGTCATTGCACATCACGCCAATACTGCAAAAAGCTGTACTAAAATAAGTGCAGTGAAAAAGAAGCTGAGGTTCTGGAATTTTTATTAAATTAAACTGTGATTGTTTGCAACAGTCAAAATGCAACCATCATGTTTACAGGTTAAACATTAAACAAATACACTTCTTATAAAGACTAAATAAATTAAATTGCATGTTAAAAATCGCTACAGACATTTATTATTCAGTTTAAGCCTTTTATATATGACTTTGTTAATTAAATTATAATAAATTAATATTTATGTAAATACACATAATGTTTTATGTAAACATACAATATACTCAACTTTTGTTCATGTTTGATGACTTTGCAAGGTGCTCAGATTCAAAATGAACACATTTTGTCAAGTCAAATGAACTTCAACAGATATTCCCTGTTTAGGGAATAGTGAGCAGTGAAATGAAGTGAGCAGGTGAACTGTGAATAGAAAGCTATGCAGTCTGTTCAGTAAACTGTACTGTCTTAAGGTTGTGTAGGTCATGTCAAAATTGTTGTCAACTGGAAATATATTTCAATGCGTTGTTGACTGAACAAGCACATCCTTTTTAATCACATCCACTGACATCTGTGCACAGTGCTATGAAGCATCCAAAATACAAACACAGGCCAAAGTTTGCCTGAAATGACAAACAAAGACATTTCTAAATGTCTTTTTAGCACATTTATAACAAAAACTAAATACATTATTATACATTTAAGCCTCTAAAAAGAATGTAAATAAGATTATAGCATACATACTACTTTTGGCAGTTTTGTCATCTAGCTGTAATAGTGAAAAAGAAATTAGATGATAAAATGCTTCTTTCAGCAGAATGCTGTATAATAATAGACACAGCTTATTATATGAGGCTGCATTTTTAAGGGCGTTTCATGTGTTAGAAGTAACTCTGAAAGTAAGAGGTGACAGTAAAATGTGAGAAAAAAAATGTTAGAGAAAGAAGGAGGGGTTGTGAAAATGAAAGAGATATAGTATGGCTGGCTCAAAAATTAAATTAAATTAAATTTAAAATGTGTAAAGTAACCAAGTCTATTAAGCAATCGACTTGAGAGCTGCAGCAACTTGGGCAGCACTGATACTGACAACACACTTTATCTGTAACCACGAGAATTAGTGGTTTCATTGTCTGGTGTGGTAAAGTAGTAATTTTTCAGATGTTTGTCATTTACCAGATGCCTCTTTCTGAGCAATTTGCAAACTACTCTCTACAAAAATAGTCCCCAGAGTGACACTTAAACACTCTCCTCCCATAAATGCAGCATGCATCTGAAACGGAAGCTCCTACAAATGCATATATGTCAGCCGCAAAAATAATTGTCTTTAGTAAATCCTGACAGTCATTTTTAAGTCCAAAAGCGGGTTTTCGCTGGCACAGTGTAAGTCTGGTAAGTCTGGCCCTTAATGATAGACAGCACACCCAAATATTACAAGACAGTAGATCACATTTTCACAATTAAATAAATATTGAAGTAAATTAATGACTAATAACTAATGAATTGATTAATGTGTTTGAAAAAAAGTATGTTGAACTGCAATCATTGAAGAAAAATGCATTGCAATGTTAAAAATTCTGCCAAATTTGAACCCATACATTTGTATAAGCTAATATGTAAAGCATAAATAAAATTTTATTATATTATAGGTGGTATTTTTAAACAGAAATGTTAATGAGTCTGAAAGATTAACACTGATGAATGAATTTTTAATGGGAGTGTGAAAATAAATAATTCTTCTCCAAGAGTTACTGTCTTCCACCATTTTGGAGAGTACCTCAGAACGAGAAGAGAATTGCTGAATAAATGCTCTCTATGGGAGGGTCAGAGAGCTCTCAGATTTCATCAAAAATATCTTAATTTGTGTTCCGATGATGAATGAAGGTCTTACGGGTTTTGGACTAATTAATGACAGGATTTTCATTTTGGGGTTAACTAACCCTTTAAATATACAATTATGCTGAATTTCAGCCACCCAAGCCTTTAAAATATAGTGAATTAAGATGCAAGCACTGTTAATGCAATGCATTTTTTTATACTGCAATTCAATGCACATTTTGTTTCACAAAACTAGTTTGTTTGTTTATTATTTGTATAGCACATTTAAAAGCAACTCATGTTGACCAAAGTGCTTTCCAGTAAAACAACATAAAATAAAATAACCAAAACTAAAATAGCAAGAACATAGAAACATGACATAAACACAAAACCATCAGATATAAACCAACTAGCTCACACCAAATGCCCGGGCAAGTAAGTGCCCTCTTAGAAGTGTTTTAAAATGACCTAGTGATGTACAACATCTAATTTCCACTGGCAGGTCATTCCAGAGGCGAGGTGTCACGCAACACAAGGAACGAGGGAACGAAGGAGTGAGGAGACGAGGAATTCTTCAACAAAGTCTTTAATGGAACTCAAAAGCTTTGGAACTCAGGAACATGGAAACAGAGACAATTAACAGCCGACATGAAGACAGGGAAACAAAGGGCTTATAAACAGGAGACTAAACTAGATAATTAACAATACACGGGTGGGGAAAACTTATGAACTAATTAGCAAAACAAGGACAGGAAAACCAAATATGGGCACGAGAGGAGGGGAAAACACAAGACACAGGAAGACAGGACTGACATTTACTCCCCCCTCCCGGAAGACGCGTCCTGCGCCTTGCAACTTCCAATGGGGAGGGGGAGGGGGAGGGGGAGGGGGGGCGCTCTGGAGGCCTCCAGGAACCAGGAAACTACTGGACTACCGGCCTCCAGGGCGGTACCCGTTCCGGGATCCATGGTGGGTCAGGGGACTCGGGCGGCCACGGCGGGTCCGCCTCCAAGACCACGGCCCCAGCCCCCGCCTCGACGCCCGGATCCCTACAACCCCCCCCAAAAAAATCCTAAAAATTAGGGGCGTGATCTGGCTGGCGTTCTGGAGGAGCGGGCACTTGGGGGTGCTCGTGAAGAGTGGACTCTTGGGGGCGCTCTGGAAGCGCGGACTCTTGGGGGCGCTCCGGAAGCGCGGACTCTTGGGGGTGCTCTGGAAGCATGGACTCTTGGGGGCGCTCTGGAAGCGCGGACTCTTGGGGGTGCTCCGGAAGCGCGGACTCTTGGGGGCGCTCCAGAAGCACGGACTCTTGGGGGTGCTCTGGAAGCATGGACTCTTGGGGGCGCTCTGGAAGCGCAGACTCTTGGGGGCGAGAGGCGAGAGGAGGGGAAAACACAAGACACAGGAAGACAGGACTGACACGAGGTGCTGCAACCGAAAAGGCACGGTCTCCTTTGGACTTTAAGCGGGATTTAGTGACCTTTAATAAAAATTTTTGAGATGACCTCAATGGCCGTGTCGTAGAATAAAACTGGATCATGTCCAAAATATATTCAGGTGCTAGACCATGCAAGGCTTTAAAAACATACAGTAAAACTTTAAATTGAACTCTAAAATTAACCGGCAACCAATGCAACGAAGCTAGCACTGGGGAAACACAGACGGGTTTCTTGGTCCCAATCAGCAGTCTGGTTGCTGTGTTTTGTAATAGTTGAAGATGATTCAACAGAACAGTTGGAATCCCCAAATACAACGAATTACAGTAATCCAATCTTGACATAATAAGAACATGTATAACATGCTTCAAATCGTCAAACGACAAAATTTTTTTTATTTTTGCAATATTTCTTAAATTAAAATATCCTGTCTTTACCACAGAGTTCACATGCTTATCAAATTTAAGCTCCAAATCGAAGACCACTCCCAGGTTTGAGGACGGTATAATAGAGTCAAATATTAGGCATTCTGTTTTAGCCTCATTTAACTGTAAAAAATTCTGTGCCATCCATAACTTAATCTCATGGTAGCAAGTCATCAGATCACCTAACTCATCACGATCACGTGCAGAAGATAGAGTTGTACATCATCTGCATAAAAATGGTATGCAACATTGTATTTCCGGCAAATAAAACCAAGCGGAAGCATATATAAAGAAAATAAAATGGTCCCAAAAATTGATCCCTGGGGAACCCCACAAAAAGAAGCTGCAGAATCAGAAAAGTAATTACCCAACTGAACTACAGGACTTCTATCCTTTAAATAAGAGCAAAACCAGTTGAGAGCATTTCCCCGAATGCCTACCCATTGACTTAATCGATTTAAAAGGATGTCATGATTAATCGTGTCAAATGCTGTCGTAAGGTCAAGAAGAATCTGAATGGCACCCTTTCCTGAATCGGCAGCGAGCATTAAGTCATTATGTACTTTTAAAAGGGCAGTCTCTGTACTATATTTTGATCTAAAACCAGACTGAAATTTATCCAAAACTGAATTTTTATTTAAGAATGTGATGAGCTGATGATAAACAGCCTTCTCTAATAAATTATAAAAATTATTTTGGATAAAAAAGGGAGCTTAGAAATGGGGCGATAGTTATTTAAAACTAAAGGATCCAGTCTAGGCTTTTTCAAAAGAGGTTGTATTATAGCATGTTTTAGGCAAGATGGAACTATACCATTTACTAGGCTACTATTAATAATACTAACAATATTTGAGCCTACAACATCTAAAATTTGAAGAAGAAGACAAGAAAGAATGACATCTGATGCACAATTTTTAGGTTTTAAATGTTTACTAAATTAGGAAGTGAAATTGGCTCAAAGTCAGAGAAGAACACAGATCGCGAAGAAGATTCTAAAGAATAAACAGAAGTAGGCTGAATGCTAGCTCTGATTATCTTGATCTTACTGGAAAAAAATAGTAAGAAATTATCACAGGCTTCTTTAGTAGGATCTGGGTAAATGCGTGTTAATGGATTTAAAACAGAGTTTTTTGTACTAAATAAAACTTTTGGATTATGAGAATACCTATTAATTAAATCTGAAAAATGCTGCACTTTAGCTGCCTTAACTTCACGTTGAAGTTTATCTTTTTTCCATTGCCTCTCGGCTCTCCTCCATTCTCGTCTAATAACATGAGTGCTTTGGTTAAGCCATGGCCGTTGTCTGGTTTTAGATAATACCATTTTTGCAGGTGCACACCAATTTAAAATGTCAGTGCATGTTGTGTTAAACCACAAAATCAATTCTTTAGTACACATATTACCAAAATATGATATAGTTGACCTAGAGGTCTCAGCAATATTATATGCCTCTACAAACTGACTGGCAGTGAAGGGACTGATGGCCCTCAACCATTTTCCTACAGGCTTACAGCTCTGAAGATTGCCCGACAAAGAAGCATTAAAAGAAGCATTAAAAATGACAGGTTTGTGATCCGATAAAAGGGTGTCAGCAATTTCCACATTATGTATAGGAAAATCAAAAGATAAAATCAAGTCCAATGTATGCCCATGACTATGAGTGGGCTCCAAAACAGACTGCATAAGACTGAATGAGTCCACCACATCTAAAAATTCATTAACCAAAGGTTTTTCAGGGCAGCAGATGTGAATATTAAAATCAGCCAATGTTAAAAGACTGTCAGTACTAGAAATCACAGTTGACAAAAAGTCTGAAAACTCATTTATAAAAACCTTATTGTATTTAGGTGGTCTGTAAATAAGTGCACAGAGGACTGAATTTACCAGATCAATCTTAAACACCCGTACCTCAAAACTACTATAACAACCAATTGAACACATTCAACATTCAAAACACTTTTTAAAAATCGTAGCTACCCCTCCACCCCTACCCTTTTCCCTGGGAGTACTCAAAAAGTTAAACGATTCAGGAGCCATCTCAAAAAGAGGATCGATTTCATCCACATTTAGCCATGTTTCGGTCACAAATAAAAAAGGCCCATCCGCGAGATAAAATAAAGTCATTAATTAAGAAAGTCTTATTAACAATAGACCTTGCATTCATCAGTGCCATCGTTAAGATGTTGTCGGAGCACTTTTCTAAAGACGAAGACACGTCTGTCTGTTATTTTAAAGACGGACCATAGATGAGGGGTAGAAGATTCTCTAAGTTTACCTCTCTCCGCCTCGAGCCATGTTTCGAACGCGGATGTACTGGCTTCACTCTCCGTGAGATAGGAAAGACACAGTCTGAGCAAAAGTACCTTGGAGAAGTAGGACCAAATTACTCATAAATTTACTTCCATATGATACATTTTGTACGTGTTAGGAAACTTTAAAAAAAAAAAAAAGGAAATTCCCCATCTTTTCACAAAATTATGTGCTAAGAAAACTGATAAATAATAATTTGCCCACTGGGACACTTTTCCATTGATCTTCTCATTTATTGCTTCATTCCAATGAAATGCGAATACATATAATTGAGTTTTACCTCTGATTACATTAGTATTATGTAAAAGTATTGATTATTTTAGGCACTAAATGAAAAAAAAAACTGTTTCCTGTTTGATGAAGACACATACACACCCTGAAAGATAAGGATGAGTGTGAGAAGAGGAGGAGTTGTGTAAACAGATGGAAAGGTATAAAATTAGGTTAGATAGATCCTGAGAGGACAGATAGACGACAAAAGTGGAAGAACTGCAATGGTAAGTCTTCTTCTGTCTGTATATAGGTTATGTGGTTATTCCACTGATTACATTCCTTCTTTCACAGGCCAAATCAGGATCTATTAGCGTTCTATTGATGACTTTCCTTTTTGGGAGTGGAAACTTCTTAACAATGGAGAGAGGTAACTTTTAATTCACATTACAATATATCTATTTGGTAATTTCATAATTCTACCCGTTATTCCTTAATGTACCCCTGATAATAATTACCGGAAAACGCAGATATTGTTGACAGAATACACCTGACCAATAAAGTGGCCAAAATTTGTGAATATGTTATAAGAGATGACCTGCTTTGAGTGGATGTCAGATTAACAGAGTGATATATTACAAATGCTTTCAAATGGTTAAGAACACATATCATATTTATGAAATTCTTATAGCTTAAATATGTGATTCTGTCATTTAGGGTTTGTTGCTGATCATGTAAACATCACTGGTCAGTGTCCTATGCCTCAGTCATGTAATAAGGATGGCTTCACTGATTGGTACAAAGTGGGCAGTCGCTGTGTCAAATACTTCAACGAGCCTTCAACTTCAACTTCACTGACGCTGAGGTATGTCAGGGCACTGTTTTTCTTTAGTTTTATTAAAGAGATTTCAGTTCTATTATTCCTTAAATTACTTTCTCCACCATTAAAATAAATCACTGTATTGTGAGGTCATTAAATGTTCATCCTGTTTCATATCCAGTTCAGCTGTATGAAAAAACACACTGGTGCACACATGGTGTCAGTGCATAGTAGTAAGGATAATGATTACTTGTTCTGCATTGTGAAAAACGTTAACCCAAACAACCTGCGCATCTGGCTTGGAGGCTTTGAACTTTTTGAGGTAAAAAGACTTTTTGTGAGGTTCACAAATAGAGGGAGCGAAGAAAAGTTGTTTTTCTACTCTGTTTTTCAATGACATGCACCCACTATAGTTTCTCACTACCCAAACACCTTTTCTGTCTGTTTTCTTTTTTAAAATCTCTTTCTCACTGGCTCAGACTGGTAAATTTTTTTGGATTGATGGATCCATCTGGATTTATGAAAACTGAACATGTGGTGAGCCCAACCACATCTACACTAACAAGGAGGTATGCTCGGAGATGAACTGGAAAGGTAAGAACAGAAAGACAGAGGGAACAGGTGAAAAAAAATGAACGGGCTATATGATAATCATATTCAGCTGTAACTAAATGCAAGTTAAAATATATTATCATGATATTGAGGCTGTGTGGCCATCTAAATGAAACCATTTTCAGGCTTTCTGATAAGACACAATTCAGCAGGTACACTGATTTCTCCATTTCATTGTCCCTCACCTTTTCAGAGACTGGCAGATGGAATGACGAATCTTGTTTTGTCAAGAAAAACTACATCTGCGCTTTCAAACAAAAAGCCATCTTGGAAGCAGACTCGGAGTAGATGGAGCATTTTATCATCCCATAAATCTTTTTGAATAAAACGATTTTCTCTGCATTCAGAAAAAGAAAAAAAAATAAACCTTTAAAATGATAATAAATAACTTTTGCAATCAAAATATTTTCTGGACAAAGGACAAAAAAGGACACTGGTTACACACAAAATCAAAAATTACATTATATTTTGCATAATAATAAGGGCTATGGAAAAAGAGAAATTTACTGTGCTGTGCAGTTAATTAACAATCATAAATGAACAGCTTCAACTTTAATAGAAAAAAGGAGAAACATTTGCTATACAAATTACATAATCTGATAATCTGTCAAGGGATCATTCAAAAAAAGCGACCTTACCTTCACCGTTTGTAAACCAGTATTTATTTGTCTGTTTTAATAAAATGTTGTGTATGCAAGGGTACATAAGTGCCTCGAACCTCATTCATCCTCATTCAATCATGCACAGGAGCAGTGCCAGAGCTCAACCAAAACAATGATCTTCCTCAAGACGCATGCATGCAGTTTTCTTTTAACCGCTAGAGGGCCAAAAGAGTAACTGTCTATTTTGGTTGGACCTGCAGGTCTCTGGTGGTTTTCGTTTGACTTGATATCTTTTTTAGGTGAAGAGCATCCATTGACTGTGGCATAGTGAAACGAACATACAGGCCAAAGTATGTTTTAACTTTAGCTGGGTTTAAATGACCAACTAGTTTATTAATTACATGTTTTGTCATCCTGTAGATCAGCTAAGGATGATTTGTAACATTTGGAAAGTTTAAACAAATTTATCTTAGCTGTACCTAAATAAATGATTAGGCTATAAATTTAAGCAGTACCATGAACCTTTAACTGTGATATAAAGAAGACCCATATGTAACGAATTTCTCAGCAATAAAGCAAAAAGAGCGGTGCAAAGAACCAACAATGATTAAGTTTGCAAGAGAAGGTGAAAAACCACCAACTACAGCAACAACAAAAAACTTATTACAAAAGGCCCAGGCATGGGAGATGAGAGTAGATCTGGGAGGAACATTGCAGTTCCCCAAGTAGTCCAAGTCGAGGTTGGCTGTAGAGGATTCCCGGCCCAGTCAGTATGGAGAATGTTCACTAACAGGGAAGGAGAGGAAGGTAGCAGTCTGCAGGACGGGGGAGGCAGCAGAAAGTGTCTCTTGCTGGTTATGGAATAGGAGAGAGGAGCAAAGCTGGAATCAAGGAGGAGAAGAATGGCAGTGATTTGGCCACCACTGCCAACCCACCAACAGGAGGGTGTTACGGTTCAGGGTCGAAACACCCAAGGACGTCTGATGACATCAGCTCCTCCTAGCCAATGCTATACACTCTTGCATGGTGAATGTAAGACAAGAATCTCTTAGATGTAAGTAATCTTGCGTAAAGCGAACAAAACACTATTTTTGACAGTTATGTTCTAGCTAATAATAGTGAATGGGAAATTGGAAGAACTAATGCTTCATGCTACCTAATGCATTATGTTCTAATACAAGTAGCTTTGTTTTATCATGAGGCCAGTTTTAAGGGGGTTTTTTTTATGTGTGATGAAGAACTGAGAACAAGATGTGAGAGAAATAGGAGGGGTCGTGAAAATTACACATGAATTTAATTAAAATTAAAGACAACTGTCTCTGGCAGTGTCAAGTGGATTTAAGGTCACAACTGTATCTTCAACCACATGAACCTATATCATGAACCATGAACCTATACTGCCTCTTTCTGACCAATGTACTGTCTATAAAATCCATTTTAAATATATAAATAAATAAATATAAATAATATAAATATAATTATTAATACTTCATGTGTTAATATTGTAGTAGGGAGTGTTGTTTTGTTGTTGTGATTATTTGTTTTGTGTTATGTTTTTGGATTCTTGTGTAATAAGAACCCCTTGAAAACGAGATGATGCATCTCAAGGGGTTTATCCCAAAGTTTAAAATTTGTTGCAATTATAGCCAGTTTTCCAATCACACATACTGATAGGGTGGGGACAAGATACAAGAGAAGGGTCATGGAAATGTAGGAAATAAGATGCAGATCTATTTCTTGTTTGGTTTGAACCATTACTTAAAGTTAAAAGTGCATAATGACTCAGATTGTAATGAGAAGAGTGCAGCAGCAATGAAATCCTTTAATGTCATGATCATATAATAAAATCCACCAGGATACAGTCTCTCTTCTCATTCTTTCCTTAATTTGTTTATTCATTGAAATTTGAACGCATAGGTTGATCTGTGTAAAGTTTAACGGTTCACACAAAAAATATGATTTTTTCTTAATTATATTAAATATATTTATGTTGAAATGCTTCAGTCACTAGATGTGTGAAACAGTTTCCTGTGTGATGAATAAAAAACTGTTCTTCGCCCCTAAGACAGTAAGACTGAGAGAAGAGGAGGAGTTGTGAAATCGAATGGAAAGGTATAAAATAAGGTGAGACAGATGCAAGATTATTGTGAGGACAGATAGACGATAGAAGCTGATGAACTACAATGGCAAGTCTTTGTATCCTATAGGCCGTATATAAAATTTGTGGTTATTAATCATATTCCACTTCTTTTACAGGTCAAATCAGGATCTATAAGCGTTCTGTTGATGACTCTCCTTTTTGGGAGTGGAAACTTCTTAAGAATGGAGAGAGGTAATGTTTAAATCATACGAAAATATATTTATGTTGAATTTTCATAATTTTAGCCATTACTTCACGCACATTTCTTAATGAGCCCCTGATATTAAAGATAAACCAGGTGTTGTGAAACAAAAAGCAAGTGACCATATAGTTTGTGCATATGGTTTATAAAGTATTTGTTGAGATGACTTGCTTTGAGTATACATTGACAGTAGATTAACAGAGTGATAAATTCAAAGTTTATCTTTGAAGAAATACTACCTACATATCAGCTCAAATATGTGATTCTGTCATTTAGGGTTTGTTGCAGGCCGTATAAATGTCACTGCACCGCGTCCTATGCCTAAAGCGTGTAATGTGTACGGCTTCACTGACTGGTACAAACTGGGCAGTGTCTGTGTCAAATACTTCAACAGACCTCTCAACTTCACTGACGCCGAGGTAGGTTTTTTGTCAATGCAATGTGAAAAAATCAATGTAATGTGTAGTCATTAAATGTTCTTCCTTGTTCATATCCAGTTCAGCTGTAGGACCAAAGCCCCTGGTGCACACCTGGTGTCTGTGCATAAAAAAGAGCATAATGATTACTTGCTCTCCATTGTGAAAAAATTCAACCCAAATAACCTGCGCATCTGGCTTGGAGCTTTTGAGCTTTTTAAGGTAAAAAAAGACAAATGTGCAGGCATTTACAAATAGGGAGAGCAAAGAGAAATGACTGATTTGATGTTATTTCCTGGTTTTCTATGACATGCACGCACTATAGTTTGTCACTAACAACTTTTTTGTCTTTCTTTCTTTTTTTTTTCTTCTTTAAAATCTCCTTCTTATTCTCTCAGTCTGGTAAATTTTTATGGCTTGATGGATCCTTCTGGGATTTTCAAATTTGGACACGTGGTGAACCCAACCACATGTACACTAGCACAGAGGAATGTGTGGAGATGAACTGGAAAGGTAAGAACAGAGAAACACTAAAGGGTTATAGTATATGTTTTGCTAAATGATTTATTCCAGTGATGCTGTGAGGAATATTTGGTAAGACACACTGCAGAAGGTAGAATAATCTCTTCATTTCACTGTCCCTCATTTTCAGAGATTGGCAGATGGAATGACGACGGTTGTCATTTCAAGAAAAACTACGTATGTGCCTTCAATGTAAAGGCTATCTTGAAACCAGGCTCTGAGGAGATGGAGTAGTTTTATCTGGGTATCGTCCCATAAAACTTTCTGATTAAAATGATTTTCTCTGCATCAACAAAAAACTTACAATAAAAATAAATGAAATAAAAAACAATTCTTCAAATAGCTTTAAAATGCTAATAAAGAATGTTTGCAATCAAAATGATCAGTTGATTTTATTTTCTTTATTGTTTATCTGATTATGACTGACTGTAAAGATCCCAAAAGGGTGTTTTTGCAGTGATGCCTACAAGAACCTTTCAGTGAAAAGTTCCTAAATGAAAAATTTTGAAGAACGTAAAAATATAAAGGACCTTTTTCGAATATAAAGAACCTTTTCTGCATTTGAAAGGTTCCATGGATGTTCAAGGTTCTTCATAGAACCATTTATTTTTAAGAGTTTGTAAATATTTAGGAGACCAGATTTATAAAATTGAAACCAGCGAGATTTCCTAGATCAGTAGTCAAAATATAATTAAAATCTCACTTGTGATTATCTACGAATTAAAAACAGGAATAAGATATTTTATTTTATTTTTTTTATCTTTTTTTGAGGGGAGGGGGGCATATATTAATATTATAGGCCTAATTATAATTATAATGAATTATGTTTTGAATTAGGGTTATTATTTTTCATTTTAGGCTCACTTTGAAAATGTAATTGTGTAATTGTTTAGGTTATTTTTTTTGTTATTTGTTTGTGACAGTGGAACTTTCAGGAACGTTTAAAATTGTGTGCAAAACAATTACACACTTTTCATGACTTGTTTTAGCTAAAATACACACAAACAGTATTACTGTAATTTAACATTTAATAGTTTGTATGTGACTACCTTGAAACCGATTACGGAGAGTCATTTAATTATTGATTTTAATAGCACTCTGTTCATCCGGGTAAAGTTCCTCAGCGCCCTCTTTTGGTGAAAATAATAATGACACGATTGCTCGGATAAGCAAGCGATTTGGGGACAGTCTGTTTACCATTATAAGTGTAGGCCTATAAATACAGGGGAAAGATGGCTTAATCTCACTATCCTTAATCTAACTAGTTTATACAGTTTTGGCCAAAATGATTAGAACACTGGTATTTTCACCAGCTAAAAATTGTTATAAGTCAGTTATTTCTTGCAGTAATGTTTTGTAGCTTTGCAGGTAGGTTTCTTGAAGCATCTTGGAAACGTTGCCACAGTTCTTCTGGATTTAGTCTGTCTCAGTTTGTTTTGTTTCTTCATGTTATGTCCAGACGGACTGGATGATGATCATATCAGATCTCTGTGTGGAGCACTAGCTGTCAGACAAAAATCTCACTGGATTATTACAATTAATGACAAAATGATTGTTTGGAAATGTAAACTGATATTTCCTACTGACACAGTACAGCAAAAGATAGAAATAACTTTAAACTTAAAACTTTTAGCTGGTGAAAATACTAGTGTTCTAATAATTTTGGCCACCGCTGTATGTGTCGGTTTAATAAAAAGGATTTTATATATAAAAAAATGTTTTATATAAAATCTATTTGCCTTAAACTATTAAGCCAAAAATACAGTATATGCTACAAAAAGACCCAGGTTAAATAGATAAGGATACTCATCCAGGAATACTTGAATACAGTATTTCATTAGACAGAATTAGATAGAATTCTCATGAGCACATTAAGCACAAAACTGAATTCAGGGAGTGTGATAAACAACTCAACAGATGGAAATGAAAATACATTTTAATACATGTTGGTGATTTACAGTTCAGTACAATTCATTAGTGGAATCTAAAGACAGCAGAAGACACACACACATTATAATATTACATGATATTTTGCATAATTGCATAATAATAATGACTGTGGAAAAAGACTGATGATTTACTGTACTTTACAGTTAATCATCAGTGGTGAATGAACAGGTGTAGTATTAATTTCAGTAGTAAAAACAAATGTGTATATTGACATAGCAAATCATTATATTAATAAATTTTTGAAAATTATTAAGAAAATAATTATGTGAAAAAGGTTAGTTCTTTCTAGTAAATGGATTATCTACTGTAATGTCCCCCATCTTTTGCACACCAGTAAATTTCCAGTCTTTACAGTTGAGGTATCTTTTAATCTGCCGAGGAAGTATAAAACAAGGCACAACATTAATACAATGATCACATGAACAATGAAATAGATTTGAAGCAATATGGTCTTTCTCTGGTTGTGCGTTGCCTTGGGGTTTCATAGACTAATGACTGCTGCTGTGACTTCATTGACCTGACAAATGCAGAGGATAGATCTGGTATGGTCAGGAGTGGTATGGATGTGATGGTAAATGCAGAGGTGGAGATGTGGAAAAGGGGATGCTGTGACGTGGTGGAGATGTGCTGACAGGAGATTCATTCAGGATTACCGGGGGAATCTTGTAGAATATGGCACTCAACGATTCTGTTTTTACTAGAAGAGAAAACGAGTGAAATAAATGTCATGTTCATTGCTCCCATTCAGTAAATTCATTCCAACCCTCCTCGGCTTTTTCTCACCTTTTTTGTGCTTTTTAGGTGGTCGGTGGTGTCTCTTTTTGCTAAGACGAATTCGACTCTTGAGGGCAGAGTTGTCCAGCAATTCAAATGACTGAGAGAAAGAATTTTTTTGTCATTTATTCCACTTATTAAGTTAAAATAAAACTCAAAAAATCATATATTAACATAAAATTCCAGTTACTTTCACTACAGAAAATGTACAAAAGTGTTCATCACCTTGACTGCTGAAAAGTCCAGCGGAGCATCTGATGCCTTTCTTTTCATTAATGGAAAGTCATTTTTGGGAATAATATACATGTCCACACAGTCATAGACGTCATCTGATTTGTTTGACTCACGAGCCCTTTGTTGTATTGCGTTATCTGTTAGCAGTGCCTTAGGTATAGCAAATATGTTTGCATCCCGTTCCACTTGTTTTACATCTAAGTCACTGTTCGCTTTGGCTACATTGTCCTCTTGAGGATCACTAACACTGTCTTGATTGTCCTTTTTGTCCTCTGACCGGTCCTGCTCTGGTGTCTTTATGTCCTCTGACCGGTCCTGCTCTGGTGTCTTTATGTCCTCTGACTGCTTCTGCTCTGGTGTCGGAAGAGGAGCGTTGAGCTGAATGTCCTTTTCTGGTTGTAGAACATTATTTGTCATTGACTGATCACTAATGTCTTTCTCAGCTGGACTTTCTTTAATGGGCAAGTAACTGAGCCATTCGCTGCCTGTGAATATTTCTTCCATTAAGTTGATCGGTTCAAGATTGAGTTTGAAGTCTTTTAGGGTAAATCTTCTGCTCAGAAAGACAAGAAATATTAGATTAATTTAATAAGTCAACTGAACTTGAAACACAGGTTTGATGGTTTTATTTGAATGGTTTTAACTAGCGCAAACTGCAGGTATTTTCATCCCTTAATGTAGTATTTCAAACCTTTGGTGTTCACTCAAAGCATGATACAGTGATTTTAATTAACAATGCACTTAATGTGCAACCCGAGATATCACCAGAGGCTACATATTTCCCACTTTAATCCTTTGACAGATCATTGCCATTCACTTTAACAGGTTTTCCTTGTTTATTAGTCTCATTTTATGTGGACTAACATGCAGCATTACAGAGCAGGAGAAACAGATCGCAGTAACAATATATTTTAAGGTGTCCTTGTTAAACATTACATACTTACTATAATAACAACAGTAAATAATGAATAATTGCAATGCAAGAAACCCTAAACCAAACCCTAATCCTACCCCTAACCATATAGTAAGTACATGTAGTTAATTAACATTACTCAGTACTTAAATGTATAATTACACTGTAACAAGGACACTTTAAAATAAAGTGTAACCCAGATCTCTATTACAACGTGCATGTTTGGGTTTGATTTGTTCCATCACTTCAGATAAAAGGAATGTCACAGAACTAGAAATAAGAGCTCTGACTTATAAATAGGTTGACTGGGCAACGCTACAATCAAGGAAGTGTTGTAGATTTTGTAAAACAAAGTTTCAAAAGGAAAAAGGTTAAAAGATAATATGCATATGCCAAAAATAAATGTAGTATATAATTTGGCTGTTTATCATCTGAAATGCATAACTGTCAGTAATTCTCTCCATAAAAATGTTCTGAAAAATGTTGTTGTTTGAGGTGTTGTTGTCATTAACTAAACCTAAAACTATTCAAAATGATTTTAGTTAATTGAAATGAATATGAAATAAAATAAAACAAAGATGAAAAAAAGCAATTGAAATAAAAAGCAATAAAATTGCTAAAACTAAAACTAATTATATTTACAAATATATTGGTTGCACTTTATTTTACAGTTTGTGTGCTTACATGTACTTAAGTACTGTATATAAGGTTAAGGTTAAGGTTAAGGTCTAGGGGTAGGTTCAGGGTTAGTACCTAGTTATTACCCAGTTATTGCGAACACGATTATAAGCACATAAGATGTACATGTGGAACAGGACTGTAAAATTCCATAAATATTTTTAAGAAAAATGACAAGAGCACAACATGACTAAAACTTAAACTAAAATTAAAATAAAAAGTGAATTCAAATTATTAACAAATACCATATCAGTGTATAAATAATACTAAAATAACACTGATTGTTATGTTTAGCATGTCCCACCTGTCTAAGAAAACATATTTCCCCATTTTTGGCGGAAGTGGTGGTGGAATATCTTGAGCCTCGGCTTCCACCGCCACGGAATTCAGCTGCAAGGTGATTCATTGTGATTTAGGTTTGAAAAACAACCCAATGAAAAGTGCAGTAGTTAAATATGAACTAAAAAAAGTTAATTATAAGTCACAACATTGATTTATGTTCATTCTTAGTGTAAGAGATCTGTCATTAGAAGTATGAGGAAGTAAACATACGTTTTGTCCTTCTTCTTCTTCTTCTTCCACGCTGTCTTGGGTTCTCTTGCTGCCAGTGTGCTCACAATCATGTTTATCTTTAAGCTTTTCCATCAGTTTTTGAGTAAGATTCTTCATTTTGTTTTTCACACCTTTCTTTTGCGTTTTGGTGAGCGAGTTGTCATGTTCCACACTTCCAGTGCTCATGCCTGAATACTCCTGTCCCAAAATCTTAGCAGCTTTGCTGAAGCTTGTGACTGGCATTGCATTTGCAAAATCTTCATACTTTTCATATTCCCGTAGGTTTGAAATACTTGGAGCTGAGAGGGGTCTCTCTTCCTTAGGTTTGTGGGTTACAGGATCTGAAGCGGACCTTGTTGTCTTGCCTGTAACATTCACAGTTTGATGGGTTAGAACCCTGCTCGTATCCATACTGACTGGTTTTGAAGGACCACCACAAGCTTCATCTAGTGGTTCATGCTTCAACCCCACCTGTGCAGAGTCTACTTTATCAGAGGACACAGAGAGGAAAGATGTGTGTGTAGATGTTTCTTGAGATTGATTGTTAGGCACCAATGCTGCTCCAGCCACATGCTCTTCCTTTTCTTTGCTCATTTTGTCCTCCAAAGACTCACTTTCTCTTTGCTGACGACTTAATTCTGCCACCTGGGTTTCTATGGACAAAGAGTCAGGGAGTAAACTCTTCCTCTCCCATTTAGGAAACACATCTGGAAGCTCTTTGACCTTTTCAACAGCTTCATTTCCATCTTCTGTTTCAGAACTCCTAGTTGGTAGCTCCTCATCAGATCTGACTTTGCTATCTTTCCTGTCTTCTTCATTTTTTATTCCTTCTTCAGGCTCCAGAGAATGGTAAAACACACTTTTATAGACTGTTTCTGGGTGTAATTTGACAATGTCGGTTTTGGGATGTTTGTGTTTTAGATTAAGTTTTGCCAGCATAGACTGCAGTCGTGGAATATCATTCTGCAGACCATTCCTCACATCGCTCTGCATGAAAAGAGACATATTATGCCCTTATAATATTAGTTTATGACATTATTCACCATTTTTAAGCAATTTCATTGAACAGTTCTTATAAATATGCCTTTTTTTATTAACATTTAAATGAACATTTTGTGCAATGGAAAGGTTCCATGAGTGTTATTAAAGGTTCTTTTATTTTTAAGAGTGTATTAGTACTAATAGTACTACTTTGTAGTTTGTTTACAATACTTGTGACATCCCATTTACTCTTATATATTATATATCATACAAATCTTATCATATTTGATCTTTTTGTGCTCTTTAAAAACTTAAATGCATTTTTGCAAAGCAATCTTATCTATACTATCTAGCATCTGTTTTTCATACCTTTGCTGTTTGTTCCTCCATAGTCTCTCATTTCATTCATCCTTTACAGCTCTTTTACATTCATCTTCAAGTCATATCCAGCATTGCTTCATCAGTCTGAAGTGTATTCAACCTTATGGTCTCTTTTCTTCAAACCAATCAATAGCACACACAAAGCGGTTGTACAACTTGTGTGAAGCACCTTGTTTCTGTGCCTTCCTCTCTCAGTCACTGCCTTCTTCCTTTTATAGGCTAGCATTTCTGTACTGCCAAAACCTGTTTTCTAAACCTTATCTCACGTTCCACCTTCTTTCCCCATATAGCCTATGAAATTAATGTAAGTTCTTGAGTTTACTTTTGCATTATATATTAAATCAAATAGCTTTGCAATAAAGGTTTTACATCATTAAACAGATTTGCATTAAAGTGTTGATATTTCAAAATGTGCAGCTGAATGTAATACATAGAGGCAGGGAAGCTGTAAAATATTAACTCAATAATACCTGGCTACAGTTTAAATACGATGCGAATATGTCTTAATACTATGTTATTCTTCATAAATTTAAGCATTTAGCTCAGTAGATTCCAGTCTTTACTGTAGAGTCTGCATGTAAACAGAAAACCAGGAAACATCTCATCAAGAAAAAAATCCTAGAGAATTCAAGACCAGAAATGCCAAAGAAACCTTTTGTCACTGCAGGAGGACTGGCCAGCTAGAAGTAAGCGTATTGGTCAGACAAACTTGACAAACAGGAATGTCTGAGGAACTCCTTCTGGGACTTTCCACTTAATCTTTGGACTACATTCTTGATCAAAAATTAACACCAGTGACCCATGTACAGTATACGTTCATATATAAACATATCTCAGCACACTTTTACAGATAGATATGTGCTCATATACACATCCACTCCAGTGAAAACATGTTTACACTGCCTACTGTATACTGTGTTGTAAATAGTATACTGCAGTGGTTCTCAGCCTTTTTGATGCAAAAGCCCCTAATATTCAAAGGCCTAAGTGTTCACGATTTGCTCTATAAGAATTTTTATAAATATTTTGTACTTTAAAAAAAAAAATGTTATTTGATTTCATTGATTTACATGGCTTGCATATTCCTGGGGTGCCAAACTCAGTTCCTGGAGGCCCACAAGCCCCGCAGAGTTTCGTTCCAACCCTGCTCCAACACACAAGCCTGAAGGACTTGATTGTAGTAGGACTTTTTGTAGTTTTCCAGTAAGCCTAAACGATTGGGTGCTTTACAGGAACTGAGTTTTGCAACCCTGGGCTATTCCATATTACAGGAAATCTGCTCACTGTACACAAATAGCCTTCATAGTCCATTATACAAAACTAGTATGAGCAGAATGGTTGTACAGAATTCCCAGCTCACTGTTGCAACCAATGAAAGGCTACAGTGGTCGTCACGTGGTGATCTAGATTGCGGAAGCCAACCAGTGTTTTGTACTTTGTACAGAACATTCCACGTGTTTTGCTACTGTGCTTTTGAACTGGATTGTCTCTATTTTATTTTAAAAAAAATGGCAATGTCAGCGCTCGTCCACGTTCTCATACCCTTCCTGCTTTGCATTGCGCTTGCAAACACTCACATTTTCGACAAAGTTTTGGTGGATATCACTTATGATCACTATGCGGAAAAGAAAGTCGACAACCTTCCTGCTTTCTTGGCCATGCCGTTTAACTGTCTGATAAACTTGGGATACATATTATTAGGTATCTACTGGATCTTGCAACCGATGTCAGACGATAGAGACACCTGTGCAGCCATCTACACTAAAGACGTGTTTGCGCTAATGACAGTCGCCTATGGCCCGGTGCAGTGGGTCCGCTTGGCCACCTTGCGGCGCGCGCCCTCTGTTTTGGACCAGTGGTTCACTTTACCTATTTTTGCGTGGGTGCTGGTGTGGTGTCATGTCGTTGAGAAAGGCTGGTCGTCCCGTTACGCCTTGATGGTGGAATCGTGTTCTGTCCTCAGCTATGGACTGGCGCTCTTTCACGACCGAGGGTTTGAGGTAGCTCTGGGTTTTCACATCGCCATCGCCGTGTTCAAAGGCGTCCGAGCACAGATGAGCCTCGGAGACACTGTGTCCATGCGCTACCTCTGCTTGGCCCTGCTGTCCTGCGCTGGTTTCGTGCTTCTCAAGCTTCTGGATCATTCTCTTGCAGAGTACTGGGTGTTTCAAAATCTTACTGGACATTTCTGGTCCAAAGTTTGCGACATTCTGCAGTTTCATTACAGCTTTTGTTTTCTCACTCGCCTTAGTGAAAATGCACACAAACGCTCTTCATAAATGCACATACATTTATTTAGCTGAATAATAAGGTAGTGAACATAACATGTACGAACCCTAATTTTGTCTTGTCTTCAACAATAATATTATGTCACTGACGTATAAATTTTAACGATTAATGTGATCAAAGAGTTGTAAAACCACAAACTAATTTGATGCTCTTCGTTATTCAGATTTACGTTCAAAACAGTGTCAGAAAATAACTTTGTAATTATTTATTTTTAAGGAAAACTGTCAAATATGTGAAATACTTGGATTTCATCTCTTTAAATACAGTATTATCAAATCAATATACTGTGTGTGTGTGTGTGTGTACCTGTTTATGCTTATTACAAGGATAGTAAAACCTGAAATTTTTGACATTTTGGGAAAAAATATATTAAAAATGGTAGCTAAATGATGTTTATCTGAAAGTGTAACAATGTAAACAGGTTTTCTGTAAGGGGTAGGTTTAAGGTTAGGATTGGGTTAGGGGATAGAAAATATTGTTTGGTCAGTATAAAAATAATAGAAGTCTCTGGAAAGTCCCCACAATTCAGAAACAAACGTGTGTGTGTGTGTGTGTGTGTGTGTGTGTAAAACTCACTTTTTGAGGCATTTTAAGTGTGTGTGTGCTTGTTTATGTGGTTTATGAAGACACATATGTATGACAGAGGTATTACAATTAACGTGAAGGTGATTTATGTGGACACTTTCGGTGTCCCCGTAATTCTAAAGGCTTAAAAATCATTCAGATTGAGTTTTTTGAAAATCTAAAACTGCACAAAGTTTTCTGTGAAGGGTAGGTTTAGGTGTTGGGTTGGTGTAGGCCGTCAGAAAATACGGGTTGTACAGTATAAAAAGCATTATGCCTATGGAGAGTCTCCATAAACCATAAAAATCAACGTGTGTGTATGTGTGTGTGTGTGTGTGTGTGTACAAATTCACTATTTGATGCATTTTAATATGTATGTGTAGTTCATGATGTGATGTCCTTAGCTTCATTTTCAGTTTTGTCAAGTTGAAGATGAATACAAAATGAATGTAAATGCACAATATAATTATGGACAGCCTGGCATATATGTCTTAAAGGTGTCATAGGTGATTGTCTTCAGAAACATTTTTTGTTATTCTGGTTGAAAGTCTCTTCACATCCTGATAGCAATCATTAAGTTAAGTGGTCTAAATGTATTTATCTGTATTTATATATTCTGTGGAAGGTGTAGGACCAAGAAATGTTCGTCCAATCAAAATGCTCGGTCCAAGCGTTTTAATTGTCTCTCTTACCTGCCTGTCAACGTATGTATTTGCATACCTCTGCGCACCCTGTTTGCGCAGACACGATACGTCATCAGCGCGTTCACGTACGCTATTGCAGACAGAGCGAGAATGGCAGGCAAACATCAACAACCTGATCTTCCTTCCTGGTAATAATCTTTACTAACTGTGCTATAAAGTTTTCTCACTGGTGAATGACATGATGTAGCCAGGTTCCCAATTGCAGTCCTCATCGCTCACTGCATATTTTGCATGTCTTAGCTTAGTTAACACACCACAGATTCAGATAACCAGCTTGCCGTTAGAAGGCTACGTGCATGGTGTTCGATTGACATGCTCCCTACACAGTGTTCATTGCTCCCTACTCTCACAGAGCAGGGAAATCCGTTGAAGTTTACTTCACTTTGGAACATTCATACGGATTGCGCTGCGCAGCATCTTCACACACAGACGAAACTTACTAGAGAAGTGTGACATAATATACCTCTGTAAATAAATACCATTTAAATTCACGTCTAGCACACTTTAATGCCCTTTGTATGGAACGTGTATGCTTGCTTTGAACTGGACCGTTGATGTAGCCTATTGTAGTAATTTAATGCTGTCTCTGGTATTCTGCTCTTTGAGCGTATGTGTGTTCAGGGGGCGTGGCTTTGGACGGCGATTGCAGGGAGGGTGGGACATTCGCTTTCAGTGCTATCAGGCTAAAGTTAGCATTTTCCGAGATCTCCAACTGCACCTTTAACTTGATGCATTAAAACAAAACTTTGAGCAAAAACATCTTTATCGTTTATTATTAGCTGCATGTTTGCCTTTACCGAAATCTCAGCACGCATCTAGTCATGAGACTAGATTTCTTCCCATTAAAATCATGATGGGATGCATTACAAAATATGTTGCACAGGAAAAAAAAAATTCTTCATATTTCAAGCCTTGTTATGCCAGTCAGCACTGGATCGGGAAAAGCTGATCTCCTTTTGTTCCAAAACAGTATGAGTACTGCTTTTCGGAAGTCTTTATTTGTGCAATAGATAAAGGGGTTTAAACCACAGTCCAGATACGCCATTACTGATGACAGTGAGCGCAGCCATTCAGGGGATAGGGACAAATCAAACCTTCCAAGGAGAACCAACTAACAAAACAAGAATAAACAGAATTGTTAACATGGAAAAACACATTCAAATCAAGCCTTTGACTCCTAATAAATGAACAAAACAGAAAATGATTCCACACTAACAGATTTTTCTCACCTCAGATGCAGCAAATGGAGCATAGCAGACCAGATACAAGATCACCAGCAGTGGCGTGATAGAGGACAGGTCACCCGGGCTACAAACAGATAAAATATGGACATTGAAACTATGACAGAAAAATGGAGAAATGGGAGAAATTTTGCATCACCGGTATATCACCTGCTCACCAATGGATCCTCTGCAGTGAATGGGTGCCATCAGAATGAGAGGCCAAACAGATGATAGAAACATCACAATAATTCACAGTAATCCACACAACTCCAGTCCATCATTTAATGCCTTGTGAAGCAAAAATCTTCATGTTTGTTTGGATTGTTGTGATGTTTTTATCAGCTGTTTGGAGTCTGACGGCACCCATTCACTGCAGAGGATCCATTGGTGAGCAAGTGATGTAATGATAAATTTCTCCAAATCTATTTTAATGATTAAACAAACTCTTGAATGGACCGAGGGTGAGTACATTTTCAGCAAATTTTCATTTTTTAATGAAGTATTCCTTTAAAAATCCACATGAAAACTTTCAGCATTTTGTGTTCACTTCTTCCAGCTCTACAGACCTTGAACAGTCTTTCCCATAGCCAACACAAGTCAGGATGGAGCAGGAGAGTATGAGGAGAAATGGGATGAAGATGGAGATGGAGAAGGCACAGAGGATGTAAACCAGCATGTCAGAGTAACTGCTTTCCCAGAAAACTGCACACAGCATTTCTGCTGGATCATACCTGAAAATGGCATGCAGAGTATAGTGAGAAGTCATGTTGATGCCTACATTTGGAGCATTTCTAAGCATCTTCACTCACTTTATCCAGTCATAGACTACTGGTACTGCTCCAAATATAGCTCCAGTGCACCATGATGCTACACATGCCACCGCCATGAGAACAGACAGCTTTTTGCCTTTGGAAGGAATTCCCATATATCTCTGAACACAGAGAGTTGCTGAGGACAAAGAAGAAAAGAATGGCATTATTGTGATATAACTCTTTTTTATGGACGCATTTTTAAGGCACAAATGAGGAGTTTCATTCTCAGAATAACTTTTTCTAATTCACCTTAATAAATATACTTATATACTATATATATACTTTTATTCAGCAAGGCACATTCAGTTGATCAAAAGTGACAGTAAAGACATTTGTAATGTTACAAAAGATTTCGATTTCAAATAAATGAAGTTCTTTTGAACTTTCTAAAAATATATTTAAAAACATATTTGAAACTCGTTCACAGACTTTCTTTAATCATATTAAGTATGAACCCTTTTGCATAATAACAAATAACAACAACAACAATAATAATAATAATAAACATTTTATTACTTCTAATAATGAAACTAGTAAACAATCTCAATCAAAGAAGAAAAGATACCTCTTCTATTGATAACTGTTTTTGATCATTTATTGATTATTTTTAAGGCACAAATGAGAAGTTAATTTTCAGTTTTTAGAATAACTTTTCTAAATCATCCTAATTTAAAAAAAAAAAAATCTTTGAAACTAAAGTTTAAAAACTTAAATAATATTAAGAATTTTTAAATAACCAAATAATAATATAATAATAACTTTTTATATATTTTATATTTACAAGTAATTAAATATAAGCTGAGAACAACACAGTAAAAAAGATAACTTTTTAAGACACAAATACTTTTTTCTAATGTACCATAATTAAAGATAAATAAATAAATAAAAACATTGAAACCCAAATAAAAAGACTTGTTTAATCACATGAAGAATATTAACTTAAAAAAAACTGTTTTAAACCATAAAATTTTATATCTAATTATAACATTGCTTTTAAGAAATATTAAAACATCAAAGTGTCTGCATTTCTGAACATTGCTTTTTCAATAAATATTCAGATGCACCCTCCTGCAACCATTCAGGTGTACAATAGGGTGTTTATTTATTGTTCTTTATTGCTAATTACAATGAAAGCAGTATTAGAGATATCCCACAGAGGCCAATTGTTCCTTGTCATAGCCATACCTATGCTTCCAATGGAAGAGGTGATGAAGGTGAACTTTAGCAGGCTCACCACCTCACACCACGGTGAAATCTGACCTTCACTCAGCATGGCTAAGAGAGAGCCACAGATTATGAGGATGGAGCAGAGGAAATCTGAGAGCGTGAGACTGAAAAGTGGCAGCCAGTAAAGGCACGGAAAGTGGTCTTTACACTGTGAGAAAGCAAAAATAAATAAATTAAATAAATAAATAAATGCATGAGATTTTAAAACTGATTGCATCCCATTTGCTTTATTTTTTAAATAAAATTATATATTATTTTATAAAATTATATATTATTCTTACCGCAACTTTGACTATCAAAACCAATCCATTTCCTAAAACACCCAGTACCATCTCAGTGGTGAGGATGGGAGCGAGCACAGACTTCTCAGTTCTGGACCAAAAATTCTCCTCTGATTCTGTTATATTATCTGAAGTGTTCACTGAAATAAATCAGAATATTATTCCGATTAATTCATTTTCAAATTTCGTAGCTTCTATAGAATCAGAAATCAATTTAGCATTGAAATTCAACAAATTATACATCAACCTTCACTCTGTGACTCGAACAGGTCAGTCAAAGAAACAGCACTTCGACAGCACAGATTTATCTTCATTACAGAAAACATGACAGAGAAATTTGTGTAAAGGTGATCGACTTACTTTGTCACTGAAGCAGAGACCTACAGATAAACCCAACAATTAGGAAAAGGAAAGCTTCACACTCGGTTGTTTTGTGGTTATGTGATACAGAGAGCACTGAACACAGTGATTACGTGGAGACATACGTCACAGCTTTCTGTAATTAAACTTATCCTGCTTCATTAAGCTTTAACCATCAAACACTTATTCAGCTTTCTTCACAGTGATAGCACTAATGGCTTCGTAGCATATTAGTACAGGAAAAAGAAACCCTCTGAAATTTCATTTTAGCAATTTGCATATCTTTTTTTATCAACTTGTATCTCACTCAAGTCCAAAACTATTTTCAAAACTATGCCATGTCAGAAGGTTAGAAAATGATTACTTGGATCACATAAATACACACAGTGTTTAAGCTGTTAAACAACTCTTAAACCTACAGGGTTTAACAGTTGTGAAAATGATAGGCTATTAGAAACAACATAAAACTTACGTTTAAGTAAAGGATCTTTTGAGAATAAAATCAATAAATGGTACATTATTCATTGTAAGTCTTTGTATTTATTTATTGATTTATTTACTTACAATGTTTGGGGAACGTAGCCTACCTCCAATACTCTCACCTCTCTCTCTCTCTCTCTCTCTCTCAATTCAATTTTCAATTCATATCGCTTTATTGGCATGACATACTTAGGTACATATTGCCAAAGCATTATACATAGCAGAATAAAAAACAAAAATACATATAATATACATCCATATATAAACAAAACAAAATACATGTAAAATTCAGTACATGTAAATACATATAAAATATATATAAACATTAATGGTACTAATAATGCAGATGTTTTCACTCTTTACTTCTTAGTTTGTGGCATTTTATAAATATGATGTGCTACCAAAGAGGAAGTAGGTCCTTCACCAAGTAATATTCTTAATTAGTCATTTTCATGGAGTGACTGGAACTCAGGAATAATCTGTTGTTCTCTCTCTCTCTCTCTCTCTCTCTCTCTCTCTTTGCACTTTCGTAAATTCTCTATGGAATTTTGCATTGATTATTATTATTGCAATTAATTTATATACCCCTGTACTATAGAACAAAATTCTGAACCACAGTGTTCACTATTTTATATCATAAAGAAACACGCGTTTATTATAAAGGTGGTTTTGTTAACCGTATTATTTTTGTATGCTTATTTTATTTATTTATTTTATATTATATATACATTTTTTTCAATCTTTTTGCAGATGTGTTCTGTCTTATAATTTGTAAAAAAACAAAAACAAACAAACAAAAAAACTCACTTCCGGCGTTCTGCATGTGCATTTCCTCAATCGTCCGCTGTTCTGGTTGAGAAGGCCAAATAGCGAGTGTCCGGTGAGTGCGAACTGGTTTTTAAACTCTCTGCATTCGCTATCTATCTTTTGAGTGAACATGCACCGCATTTTGTGGAACCGATATAATTAATACAATATTAGAAACGCAAATATTGGTATGAAGGATATACGAATAATAGCAGTATAGTCATTGAAAGTCCTTGAGAAAATCAGCCTGTGGCTAAGCTACTTAAAACACTTCACGGACAACATCTAACTTTGAATAAAAACACAAAGTTATAGATATTTAGGCAAAGATTAAATAGGTAAATGCACAAATGGAGAAAGTGAATAGTAAATATGTGGAAAGCAGTCGGCTAAAACGGACATGCTTGTGCTCCTGTCCTAAGCCACTTGCTGCAGTCCTACAGTATCTGGGTTGCCCAGTCAAACAGTTGCTTTATTATTTTGGACGTGTTACATGTTGTCTATAGATTAAATAGCGATTATTGATATGTGGTGCTTAAATGAAAGATAGTTATGTGTCTGCTGCCTCGCGTCAGCGGAACCAATGTTTTGGGGTTTTGTTTACGATCTGTAAGGGGAAGTAAATCGTGGCACACTGTTTTGTGTAACTGCCAATTTTTCGCCAAATTAAAGTGCAATACAGTATTGAATACAGTGTTTCTTGCCATTATTTCAAAAAACTTGTCAGTATATGTCCATAAGTATGTTTAGTGTTGTAATCCGAGAAAATAAATAAAAGTTTCCATCCCTCATCTTTGTCCCTTTCACTCACAGTGCACTTCACTGAGATGTCTGCGGCGTTACGTGTGGTCTACACCATATCCAGGCCAGGTGAGTCTAAGAATAGAAGCAGTATATGAGTTTAAAAAGCAACAAATGCAGTGGCATTTATGTATGATTGTATCATGTGCTTACTTCTTAGGGTCGTTTCTGGCCAGTCAAAATCTTGCACGTCCTCTCAGCCTATCTGCACACAGAGCAGGGATTAGTAAGTATCACATGGTTCTAAATATGGTCTTGGTTTTAAACCTTTTCCTGTATCATCATGTTTTTCTATATGCAGAGTATGTCAATAATCAGGAGGAAGCCACAGATATGAAGTCCATCACGGACCGTGCGGCTCAGACTCTTCTGTGGACAGAGCTGTTCAGAGGTCAGTAACAACATGAGACTTCTAAAGCACTTCCTTAAAGTCATTCACACAAATAACTCTAAAAGTAGGCACCAGCTGATATTTGTCTTGATGCAGGTTTGGGAATGACCATGAGCTATCTTTTCCGTGAACCTGCCACAATCAACTACCCCTTCGAGAAGGGCCCTCTGTCGCCCCGTTTCCGTGGGGAACATGCGCTGCGCAGGTACCCCTCTGGAGAGGAGCGGTGCATTGCCTGTAAACTTTGTGAGGCCATTTGTCCAGCCCAGGTATACTTTCTTTCTGATTGCCCTTGTTCATTCTAATAAATCTTGACACTTATAAGGACAAGCAGTAATTGCATGCAAGCTATTTGCACATGTGAATAAGAAGAGTAATAGTAAAAGTAAAATGTGCAAGGTAACCCCCATATATTTCTCTCTCTCAGGCGATCACAATTGAGGCAGAACCTCGTGCCGACGGCAGCAGGAGAACAACACGTTATGACATAGACATGACCAAATGCATCTATTGTGGCTTTTGCCAGGAGGCCTGCCCTGTGGATGCTATTGTAGAGGTGAGCATCTCACAGCACACGTTCAACTGCTCATCATGTCTCTTAACAGGTTGTTTAATGTGTTCAAACTGGTTTCTAGTGGAAATTTTGAGGAAAAAGCAATCAGAGTTAAAACAGCACAATACAATATAGAGAATATAGTGAGAGAAAACAAATAGAACATACACTACAGTTTGGGGTCAGTAAGATTTTATGTTTTTGAAACGTCTCTTATGTTTGCCATGTATTTGATCAAAATACAATAAAACAGTAATACTGTGAAATATTATCAAAATTAAAAAATAACCATTTTGTATCATTATATTTTAAAATATAATGTATTTCCGACAAAGCTGAATTTTTAGCTGTCATTACTCTAATCATTCTAATATACTGATTTGGTGTTTTTGATGGTTATTATTATCAACTTTATTATCTTATTATTATAAAAATAGTTGCATAATGCTGTTTAATCATGAAAAAAGTAACACTTTTTTCAGTATTCATTGATGAATAGAAATTTCAAAAGAACAGCATTTTTGAAATAGAAATCCTTTGTAACATAAATGTCTTTACTGTCTTGTTCAATTAAATTTATGCTTCATTGCTGAATAATAGCATTAATTTCTTTAAAGAAATCTTGCTGACCCCTTAATTTTGAATGGTAATGTATATAATATGTAACGTGCCTTAAATTATGGAGAATTTTGGAGAATTATTGTAATATTGCACAGCATGAGAAGTCAAATGTACAAGGATGAATAAGGATGAATACCTTCTATATGACCAGAGTTACTGGAGTTAATGTCCACCTTTTCCTGTCTGTCTTTTTCTTAGGGTCCCAACTTTGAGTTCTCCACAGAGACCCATGAGGAGCTGCTTTATAACAAGGAGAAACTCCTCAACAATGGAGACAAGTGGGAGGCTGAGATCGCCGCCAACATCCAAGCTGACTATCTCTACAGATAAATAAATGTCATGGACTGTCTCATTACAACACAGTGACAATATACTCTTCACCATGCTCTCTTACCAGTAATCACAGTTTCAATTGCGTATGGAAGATTTGCTTTTAGTTACTGTTGTGCTGACTGCACATTTTCAAAGCCCAGGGACTGACTTTTTTGTGAAGATGCACATAATTTTTGATTTCTTTCAGTGTGAGAATATATGTAGATGATCAGATCTAAAATTAAGTTCACAGATTCATGTCCGTGTAAACTACAGCAGCCTTAAAGTGGTGCCTCATACTGAAACATTTCAGTGTGCTTCTAAAGCTGTCATTTTTACTCTTCATTGAACACAGCATGACCATCACACAGCAAATGTTGTGTAATAAACAGTGTCTAATGGCAGTATAACCAAGTTATTCTTGAAAACCACCAAGGATGACGCACTACTTTGAGGCTAAAGTTACATTCTCATTTTGAGGCAGTCGATCCATCCTTCCCATTTTCACCCTTCTTCCTTTCATATTTTGACCATCCAGTGGATTTAAATGAAGAGTTGTAAGAAACAAGCGCTTCGACAGTTGTGTTGAATATATCTCACATTATATCCTTACAGGTTAAGACATTTTATTTGTCCTTGTGAGAACTGTACAAAGACTAAATACTTGTGGACCGTATATAATAAATTAATGCTCTGTCCAAATCTTTCACAATCTCTGGCCTCTTATTATTATTGCAACTAAGTTTGTATTTTGAATAGTTTCTGCTTTGTGATACACATTGCTTGATGTTTTGACTTCTTTTTAAACTGTTTGTGCTGGTGGAGAAGAAATATACAGACTAACTGGTCAATTCATGTCCACATAATATGAATTACAGTCTTGATTGTAATAGTGTTTCAGTTCCTGCTTTAAAAAAAAAAGCAAATAGATTTTAATAATTTTCAGTTCTTCAACAGTCCCTCAACTCACCCCAACCAATCTTGACATTTTTGTGTTTTTTTTTATGTTGGATGGTGTTGTGGCCCAAAGAGGTTGTTGCTTGTCTGGGTCTCAGTCAGCGCAGTCAGAAAGGCTCAAAACAGCAGAGTTTCAGATGGCAAAGGAAGACTTTATTACACAGAGCAACAAAGCCGAGAAGACAGCCGCCACATAAACTGCCTCTGATTTCTGCATGTTCAAACTTCATGTTTTATCCACTTTTCGTTTGTAACATTGTAACAAAGTTGAACAAGGCTGGTACTTTCTCATGCTTGTTTGTCATGCCTGATTGGTTCACCACCAATATTTTGTAACTTTTCAGGTTTATTATCTAATGGTGGAAGTTTGCTGACACCACCATTTTTTAGAATATAAGGCTTCTCATTGTTTGGAAGCTTCTGGATGTCCTTGGTGTCCTCACCTGACATTTGGTAGTGGAAATTTCCAGCACTGCTCATGTGAACTCACAGTTCAAGCTCAGATACTCAGTTTTAGACCAATTTAACACATTATTCAGTATATTGATTGCTACCATGATTTACATTCTCTTGTTAATAAAACAATATTATTTCTATATTTTACTGCTAAATTTCACAATAATGGCAGAAATTAAATAGTTTTAAGTATAACAATTTATTTTTCAATTTTAGAAACATGTATTGATTTTTTATTATTTTTATCTACATTACATTTTAAAACATGCATTAAGTAGTTTTAAATGTCTTAATTTGTACATTTAGAAAGTGATTTATTTCCGTTTTTATGTATCTCATTCCTTCATTTTATTATTTTTAAATCTCAGTCCTAGTCCCATAGTTTGGAGTAGTCCCATGTGTGTAAATGGAGAAAAAGGTGCACCTCGGCAGAGGAAGATTAGCTACCCAGCATACAATTGTTGCTCTAATCCGCTCTGAGAGGATAGGCTTAAAACAACTACAGGACAAGAGCGACACTGCCATATTGTTTGATTTTTTTTTCATAAAAAAAGAACGCCACTCTTTTTAATATTTTTTTTTTATTATTTCTGAGAGAGTCTAAAATAAAAATTCTAAACGGTTCTATTGGAACTCTAAACTTGGTGTATTCAGTTAACATGTTTTCGAGCTATCCAGACTGAAAACGACGTCGCTGCTGTTTATCTTCTACACTGACCACTACAGTAATTTGAAATCTTAAATCTCATCTCACTGAACTGAAGATGAAGGACCGACTGGAACAACTAAAAGCGGTAAGAGATTTTTTTCTTATGTTGAACTATGACTATATTATTACACACACGGCGCATTGAGGACTGATTTGCTACTGTTTGACCTTTTCCTGGGAGGTCCTGAGCTCAATAATATTGACCAACAGGGTCATTGTAGTGAGTTATGGTCAATTACGGGTAGGTTATCTGTCTGTAAATGTTAGCAATAGGTCATTATCCGGGGATTACACTCATGATTATACAACAAATAGGTTAAAAGAGTAAACAGTATCTTAACTGCCATTAGACACGTAGAAATGCGTCTGACATTGCTGAGATGCGAGACGCGCGTGAGCATCCACAGCAACCGTGTCCTCCTGCCCTGTCATGGGGCCAATTCTGCGTATTTAATTAAAAAGTGTTAGATTTCTGTAATGTTTAATTTGTGTTGAAACATTGAAGATAAGCTGTAATGGATTCTTTAACTTACTGACAAAACAAGAACAGGTTGCTGAAAAAAATCATTTGTATGTAGTTTGCTTGGTCTTGGTCGGTCTCTCAGCCTGGTCAAGCTGGTCTGTTTTCTGGTCGGGCTTGGAGACCAGCTGGTCGTTGAGTTAAACACCAGTTTCACCAGTCTGGAAGTACCAGCTTAAACCAGCTAAAATCTTGCTAAAAAGCTTACGCTTGTTTTAAGGCAGAGAAAACACTATTTTTGCCAAGTTATTAAACTTTTTGCTGTTTATGTCAAAACAGAAGTCGGATCAAACTCCTGATGATGTGGAAATTCCAGTGGAAAATAAAGAATTTATGGATGAGTTCTTCACTCAGGTAATGTGAATCTACATTGTATTCAAATGAATAAGCACATTTGAATGTCACACACTCTTAAAAATAAAGGTTGCAAAAAGGGGGGTTAACAGCGATGCCAATGAAGAAACTTTTTGGGGTTCCCCAAAGAGCCTTTTAGTGAACACTTCTTAAAGGAACCATTTTTTTAAGTTTTCAAAGTTGAAAGAACCCTTTTCCAATAAAAAGAACCTTTAGTGCAATGGAAAGTTTCCATGGATATTAAAGATTATTTATAGAACCCACAATGCCGATAAAGAACCTTTATTTTTTAAAAGTGTAGTTAAATGGACATTTTTAAAGTCATTTCTGTATGTGTTGCACAGATTGAAGAAATCCGCACCAGTATAGACAAGATGGATGAAAATGTAGGCGAGATAAAGCGACTGTATTCTGTCATCCTCTCTGCACCTACATCAGACCAGAGTTAGTCTAATTCATTTGATAAATTATTTATCATTTTTCTCTATCACTTCCCTACCCCATTAATGCTTTAAATATCTCTCATCTCATTTCTCAAACAGAGACACAGGATGAATTGGAAGCAGTTACCAATGAGATAAAGAAACTGGCCAACAATGCTCGCAACAAACTCAAAAGTCAGCTTTCTGTTCTTCTTTTGCTTGTTGATGAAAATAAATAATTTTTCTCCTATGATTATTGGACAATATGCTACATCACTATTATCTCAAATTCTGATTTGAATTATTTTGTCAACCTTGAAAACAGGCATTGAGCAGAGTTTGGCATCTAACACTGAAGAGAGGGTTTCAGCAGATATCCGGATAAAGAAATCTCAGGTAACCATTATTAGCCCTTTGAATAAACCACAGGGATTTCAGCAAGTAGTTGTTTTTTAATCATACAGTGTTCATCTCCTTTGTTTAGCATGCCATTCTTGCTAAGAGGTTTGTAGAAGTGATGACCAAATACAATGAAGCCCAAATGGAGTTTAGAGAGAAGAGCAAAGGGCGCATCCAAAGACAGCTGGAGATCAGTGAGTGACACACACATACAGTACACAGACCTTCTTTAGGGTTGGATTAAAAAGAAAGTCAGTGATCACAATGCTATATACATGTTTAAGGCCATTGTTGAATCCTGTCTTACAGCTGGCAAAGCCACTACTGATGAAGAGCTGGAGGAAATGCTGGATGGAGGAAACGCTGCAGTATTCACAGCAGGAGTGGGTACTATTCTATATACATCTATGTGTGACGTTTTGTTGTAACAATATAACTTGTCTGTAATTTGTATGGAGTGTAAGATATTTTACTTAGATTCTTGTTCATAAGTTTGGAGTCAGTATGATTTTTTAAAAGAAAAAAACAACAACTTTCATTCATCACAGACACGTTAAAAAAATCAAATAAAATTCTATTTCTAATAATCGCTTTTATTTTGGATTTTCTATTCATCAAAGGATCCTGAAAATAATTATGCTGGTGTACAAAAAATGTAAGCTGCACAAAAGTTGTCAACATTGATAAAAAATTGAAAATGTTTCTTAAGCAGCAAATCAGCATATAAGGATCATGTGACACTTAAACTTTGCATCACAGGAATAAATTACATTTTAAAATTATATTAAAAAAGAAAATAATTTGAATTGTAATAATATTTCATGATATTACTATTTGTACTGTATTTTGATTATATAAATGCTGCTTTCTTTAAAAATAATAACCTTTTAAATGTTTTTTTTTTTACTTTAATTTTTTTTTTTTTAATAGATTATGGACTCTGGGATATCAAAACAGGCACTAAGTGAGATTGAGGCACGACACAAAGATATCATGCGACTGGAGAGCAGCATAAAAGAGTTGCACGACATGTTTGTGGACATTGCAATGCTGGTGGAAAATCAGGTACATGTGTTTGTATTTTCAAGAGAATAAAGCAAATCTACAGCCTTGTTTTGAAGGCTTTAGGATTAAAACTGTTTTTGGACACCATTTTGTTCTCATTTGTCAACAGGGAAGCATGATTGACAGGATCGAGAGCAACATGGACCAGTCTGTGGGTTTTGTTGAAAGAGCCGTGGCTGACACTAAAAAGGCTGCCAAGTTCCAACAAGAAGCACGCAGGGTGAGCTGGGAAATTATGAGGAGAACAAGAATTGTGTTATATAATAAATGACACTTTCACTTAGAGTATATTTTGTGCTAAATGTAGACTACCAGTGCTGAGATTCCCAAATTTTATTTTTCTTGCAGCATTTTTTTTATTTTCATTGTTCCATTTTCTATTTTTCTTCATGCATTGATGTCCTCTGTTTCTTCCTCATAATTTCAACCTCAACTCTGTATGTCTGTTCTCTACACCTTCCAAATCTCTTCTTCCCAATCATCCTTTCCCCTTGCTTTCCTCCACTATCATTATCATGCTGTCACTGGCTGCCCACTTACACCTTTGTAGAAGAAAATGATGATCATGCTGTGCTGCACAATTCTGGCGGTCATCAGTGGTTCTCTGGTGTATAGCTGGCTGACATAAACATCAAAGTAAGCATTCATAAAATTAAATTGATAATACAGCATGTTGACCATTTGTGAGTGACATCCTGTCTTTTCCAGGCGAAGAGTTTGTCTACTTTTCCAAGTCGTGTCTCTATCAAGGATTAAGAGAAGCATCTTAATGCTGATGAACCCAAAACATCCCAACATGTTTTCCAATGCTGGTTCATCTCATTTTCCCATCAATTTTTTTTTTTTTTTTGTGTGTGTCTTTTATGTTCTTCCTGTCTTATCAACTGGCCTTGCATTGTTAGAGGCATCACGGCAAAATGTGATGTGCAAGCTGTCTGTTTATTTTAGGGCTGTGGTATAAAATATTGCTTTTATTTATTTAATTGTTTTTTTTTTATGATATAGCCTATATATGATGATAAAAGATACATAAGAGCCTAAATTTTGTTTTTCGAGGCCTCTTTTTTTGTAACTGACAACTGAAACAATTTACATTAACAGTGACAAATATTTTGTCCTTGTTGGAAAAAAAAAAACAGTTTCATTCTTAAACATTTACATTATGTTTTAACTTTTATTTTAGGATTAGTCCAAATTATTTTAAGATTCTGTGAGGGTAAATGTGGTTCTGTCTTTACTGACCATTTGCTTATTTAGTGTAGATGAGTATCAATCAGTTGATTTATTTCTTAGGTTGAGTTGGTATTGTTCTCTTGATAATATTAGAACTGTATATTTTGGAGACACTAAAGTTTAATTATACCGTAGTGTGACTTGAGTTGTCTATACTGAGTAATTGTGATTAAAAGACCAGGGTTGTATAAAATCTGTGTTATTCGTTCTTTCGTCCAAGCTTAAAAACAGTAAATCATTGTTAGTTGTATTTATGAGAGAAACTCTTTGCATTTGGTTTGGACGGTGCAGTTATCATCGACAGCTGTTTAGTCCAATGAGTGGCTGCGCGTTAATCTGAAGCCTGACCAATCAGCAACTACTTCCTGATCATTTGGGTTAAACGAAAAGTTTCACCATGCGGAGTTACCTGTGGTGGCTTACCGACAATTCAATGTGTACACTTCTTCCAGACAGTTTACCGGACGCAAAGAAATGTCGAGGATTTTATGAAGACCTTATTTGAAGTTCGTTCTTTGTCACTGGGCTAATTCGAAAGAAATGTAGATTTCTTTGACCAGGCGACCCAAGCGAGAGCTTTATATGCAGTCATGGAGTGGACATCCGCAGGCGATGGGACCTCAAGCCACGGAAGATCGAAGGTATTTAAAATATATTTTAATAAAATTGCTCCTAAAGACTAAAGTAATTTTGTTGTAGAAATTTTGCTTAAAGTGAGTGAGTGTGTTGATATTTAATATTTGATTGGTTAGCAACTCGACACTTTCAGCACATAAAAACCAATCTTTTTGTAGTTGTATTGATCGGCGTGCAGCTCCAGCCAATGAGAGCGTGGCTCCTCTGGTCACGTGTACTATTATTTGTTTCTTAGCACCGCCTCCCAAAGAAGTGACAGCGACACTGACCAATGAGAGCAAAGGCGATGGCGTCGCATGTGTCTGTGATTGGGTGCGGAACCAGTAATGGGCGGGGCGTTTTTCGTGGTGTTTTTGTGACGATGTGAAAATGGCGGCGAATGATCTACTACATTAACTTTGTCGTGAATTCACACAGTGGAGCTGTCTAAATAATGCTTACTTTCACTTAGAATAGAAAAGTTACTAGACGAGTCTAATCGGAGTGCATATTTTAATAGTAAAAAATACACGAGGACTGTTTTAACCGCTGGATTTTCCCCACTGTGAGCCCGAGTTTAAGTCTTGTGGAAATATGGTTTTATTTGAAACTTGAACCAGGATTAGCGTATGTTACTCGATAAATATACGCTCCTCATTTCTCGCCTCACTCTTCATGGTTGACTGAAATATTAGACGCTGTACATATAAGCAAGACCCCATATCGCTTTGTAATTTTAATATTTTTACGACCGTGTTTCTGGGCTGGTTAGCGCTTGGTTAGCTGGTGTTGATGCTCGTTCACTATCCTCAGCAGCGCTTAGCTTGACCACCTAGCTTCCATGATTGTTTTAATAACCTGCTGTTTTTTCATTCTTGTGTGAGATTATAATACAGTAGTTTTGTAGTATTAAAGAACACGCTGAAATCGTTAAACGCTTCTGTGTGAACGAACCTGCAGACGAGTTCTTAACTATCTGAAAACAGTGATTTTTTTTTTTTTTAATATACAGCAAGTATTCATGTAGCGTGGCGCAATTTCAATTAAACGGACACTGTAATAAAGTGACCATCAAACACTGTTGGGGCGGATATTTCTACGCGATAAAGTGACAGAAGCGCGTTTCTTGGCTCGCCGCTTGCACAGGCGGGCTGCGCTCGACTCCTCTTGATCCTGACAATGGACGATCCCAAGCCGCGTTACAGCAAGAGACTGGTGAGTGCAGCACAGTGGACACTTGGAAAATAAAATGCTTTGATTTGGAGGGTACATTGTGTGTGTGTGTGTGTGTGTGTATATATAATACATATATATACACTGCATTTTTACAGAAACTTTAGCGTAAGCTGTTGAAATGTTGGCAATGTGCTGTCATTTGAGTGGGAAAAAGAATCTGCAAGGCGTCACTTAAACGACCTCAATTTATTAAGCGTTTTATTTACTCTGAATCGGTTTAATGCGCTCAGAGGTTTAACATTTTGAACAGATGTCAGTGTCAGTTAAAGATTTCTTAAAAACTATGGCAAGTCTGGCACTCTCGTGAAGATGTTGGATACAGTGGATATTGAATTTTTTATTTTTTTTGGCTGACTCGCAGAAGAACCACGTGACCAGCAAGTGCCAGAAACCACTGACCCTGACAATTTTATGATCAAGAGACATTTCCATTATCATATCAAAAATCAGTCAAATAATAATGTAATTTCACAAACCGTTCTTGCAATGAACGATGATGAGAAAAAAAACGCTTGGAGATTGACTGGTTGGCGCAAATAACTTCGTATTAAAAATATCTACCAAAAAAAAAAAATCGTATTTCTCCTTTCTTATATAAGTTTTTTTTTTTTTTTAACCTGAGATTTAAAATGGTCGTATTTCTTTGATCCAAACTTATAGGTTACTTTCGCTCTATTAATATTCATATATTTTTGTATTAACCTCAACAATACCTCAGTTGAAAGCATATTCAACACCATTTACCTCACATGTGAGATTGTCAAAAAGCCACCAATATCATAATGTTAAATTCATATTAATTATACATATTTATATAATATGTAATTATATTATTCAGACCAACACACATGACAGTCTGATCAAGTTGCATTTTAAAACACTTATTTGAATTCTTAAATCCACAAAATATTGTTAATTGACAACTTAATGTTTAAAAAATGCTGAATGTTAGTTGCTGACACGGTGACTTGTGCATGCAGAAAAATTATTAATGTGTGATTGTTTTAACAGTGGTTCTGTTGTTTAAAGCTGCTTTTAGCGAATTAGTAGCAGGTAGTTAAAATAACTAGGGCTGCAAAGCGATTAATCGCATTCAAAATAACATTTTGTTTATATACTGTGTGTGTGCTGTGTATAGTTTTTTTTTATAAATGTGTGTTAGATTTACATAAAATATTTATATTAATATGTAATATAAATGATACACAAGTATAAATATATATTTAAAAAATATATACATATGTGTGTGTATTTATATATACATAATAAATATACACAGTACACACACATAGTAAACAAACTTATATTTTGAATGCAATTAATCGCGATTAATCGTTTTGCAGCCCTAAAAAGATCTATCAGCCTTTTGCTCTGTATAGATTAGAATTGATCATCTCTGATGTTAGGGTGGTTTGAAATCATTATGTTGGCTGGATTGTAACATTTGTCTTCTGAAGAACAGGACAGGGATTGAAAGTAAGGAGGATTGGATGGATTGTTGTGTGCAGACTGTTTTTGTAGAGGCTGGGGAAGTGGAGGACGAATGATTAGATTGGTTTAGCAGACCATGTGATCAGACATGCGGAAACGGGGAGAGGAGTGGGAGGGGGCACTGCAGAGGCGAAAGGATGACAGAGGAGAACAGACGGCAGATTTTCTCATTTTGAAAGTAATGCAGGGATGGAGAAAGGGCAGGAGATCCTTACGCTTGTCGACGGGGGGATGTTGTTGATGAGACGCAGAGGCAGGAAGAGGAAAAACCAGCAGAGGGATGAAGATGTGACACTGAAGGTGCGAGGTGTGTAGTGTCTCATTGCCCTCCACAAGGGCTTCCTTTTAGCGCACTGCAGTCTAGGCCCTCGCTTTAGAGAGATGTGATCAAACGCTAGGGAATAGCAAGAGTGCATGGAAGGTTTTCATTCTGCCATCAGTTGCATTGTCCTTCATTTTTTTTCTTTTTATACTCCATTCTAATTCATCCCCCTCATGTGTTCCCATATTGTGCTTCGTTATTGGTGTCAAATTTGGGACATGTTGTTGTACTGTTTCACCATTTGCTGCTTTTGTCAGTGGGAGATCTGACAGTCGTGAACGGAAGAGATGGAAAGATGCAATGATGCAGTGACAGATGCAGGGATTGCGCACAGGCCCAGAGGAGGTAAAAAAAAAAAAAAACTGCAGCGTCGTTGGCTAGGGATGGGCACAAGCCCCAAATACTTGGCAATGTCAACACTGATTAGTCATCGTGATAAATGTGTCTTCAAATATATCTCTTCTTAATGTTGTGTTTACAGTTGCGTTTTGGGCGGTTCCTTGCTGTCTGATTGGCTAAGAATAGGAACATGGTGTACATGGTGACTTTCAGTTTGTGACAGTAGTTTTAGATTGGCGTACACACAGGACATGTTCTTGCGTTCAGAAACAACCAGACAAAGCACAATTGATGTATTGGAACAGAACACAGGTCCTGAAACACATTTTTAATACTAGTGCAATTCTCAGTTTTTGAATAAAGAGTTATGAGACAAATAATCATCTGTTGTGTTTGGGCTATTGTCTGGTAATGTGAAGGTTTTTAATCTATAGGGCTTTGTTTGCATGCTCATAGAGGTGCTCATGGTTTGATCAGTTCTCTTTTGAATGGGTTTGTTGCTAATTTTCTATGGTACTGCACAGTCATACCCAATTCATTTCATTGATTTTTTTTTTTTTTTTCCCTCCCTCCCCCCTCTTTTTTGCTCGATGTCGTTGAGAGGGTGTGACGGCAGGGCTTTAGGAAGCGTGTGATTGGCTAGTGGTTCCACATCACCATAGAGACATTGAGGGCAGAGGCAAGGGCGAGCAGAGGAGGGTCTTATTGTTTTGTTCTGTGTGTGTTACTCACCTGCTCTCAATGAGCTGTGGTGCATCTCAGCATCATTAACATTGCAAACAAGCTTTATTTCAGATAGTATTTTTTTTGTTTTCTTTGTAGCAGAAATTCTATCCACATAATTTGTAAGCTTAGCTACTGTTTAAAATATTGGGGTCAGCAAGTTTTTTTGTTTTTAAGAAATGATCAAAAGCGACCGTCAAGGCTTACATTGTTACAAAACATTTCTATTTCAAATAATTACTGTTCTTTTGAACTTTCTATTCATCAAAGAATCCTGAGAAGAAAAGCAACGTGAAAACCTTCCACAAAAACATTAATTAGCATAGCACAACTGTTTTCAGTTAATAATAATAATACAATAATTCAACAAGAAGAAATATTTATCTTTAGCAACAAATCATATTAAAATGATTTCTGAAGGAACATGTGACACTATAGACTGGAGTAATGATTGCTGAAAATTTAGCTTTGACATACTAGGAATACATTACATCTTAAGTATTAACCTATTAGCTATTAATCTGTTTTTATTGTAATAACATTTTAAAATATTGCTTCTTTTTAAAAAAAATTTTTTTTTTTACAGTATTTAAAAAAAATGCAGCCCTGTGAGCATAAGAGGACAAAACTTACCAATCCCAGTTTTGAACAATACTGTATGTGTTGCAAAAATCACTGATGATCATCTGTACTGCAGTGGCATTTTTGAAAGTATCACTTCTTGTTTTAAATACAGTCTTATATACACTTGCCTGTGAAGGATACATGCAGTGCTGTCTTAAAATCTATAGAACAGAGGTATTATGGTAAAAAAAGGAACATCTGTAAGTGTACAGCAACTCATCTGTGCTCTGGTGTTAAACTGAAAATAGAATGTGACCATTAGTAGTTTTCTGCTGGAGCCATATGAGCAGTTCTTCTCCAAGGCTCTTAACAGTGAATCCTTGTGCATCAGCGTGATTTGTGATTTCTTATTAATAGTTGGTGTGTGTGGGCTAGTGCTCATGATGGGCGAGTTATTTAGTGTATGTATGTGTGAGATTGTGAGAGTGTAGGTGTGCGCTCAAATAACCCAACAAGTTGAAGCTGTGGTAGTTATGCAACATTTGTTCAGCATTCAGGAGACGAGGAGGAGTGTATGCAGAGAAATAGTGTTGCTCTGGCATCGGTTTTTCATTGTCTCATTCTCTCACTCTCTCGTCTTACAGCGGTCTGGCACGCGGCGGCGTTACCAAGACGATGGCATTTCCGACGACGAAATCGATGGAAAGAGGACTTTCGATCTGGAGGAGAAGCTTCACAACAGCCGCTTCAACTCAGACAGAGTCAAACGCATGGAGGGCAAAGGTGTGAGAGAGATGCAGCTCTTTAAGGAACTCTTCAAAGATCTTATTGATTTGTGTAATTTAACACTACCTGTTGTTTTTGTTGTTTTTTTAGACCTCACATTTGAGTACATTCAGAGATATGGGCTCCGGGACCCCATTATCTTTGAGAGACCTGATGGACTTGGCATTAAGTAAGAGAGTGTCTATTTTTTAATGTAATTTTTCCTCTGTCCTTTATGGTTCCTTCTTTCTGTACACATTTCAGAATGTTTAGAAAGTTTTATATTTAATCTGAATTTGCAATATTTCCTTTTTAGAATGCCAGATCCAGACTTCAGTGTAAATGATGTGAAGTTGTTTGTAGGTAAGTGTTTTTGTGGTTGGATATGCTGATGAATTTCATGTTGACTTGAGTCAGTGGTGCTTCAGCATCTACTCCCTGCTCGTCTGTGTTTACAGGAAGTCGGCGTATGATTGACGTGATGGATGTGGCTACTCAGAAGGGGACGGAGATGTCAATGGCGCAATGGAGGCGCTACTATGAGACTCCTCCCTCTCAGAGAGAGAAACTTTATAATGTTATCAGCCTTGAATTTAGCCACACTAAACTAGAGACCCTTGTCAAAAGACCTGCCACGGTAGGTGCCTTAACGCTTAAAGGGATAGTTTACCCAAAGATGAAAGTTCTGTCATTAATTACTCACCCTCATGTCGTTCCAAACCCGTAAGACCTTCGTTCATCTTCTGAACACAAATTAAGAGATTTTTGATGAAATCCGAGAGCTTTCTGACCCTGCATAGACCGCAACAGAGCTACCATGTTCAAGGCCCAGAAAGGTGGTAAGGACATTGTTAAAATAGTCCATGTGACATCAGTGGTTCAACTTTAATTTTATGAAGCTACAAGAATACTTCCGTGTCAGTCAACGAAGGTCTTAGGGGTTTGGAATGACATGAGGGTGAGTAATTAATGACAGAACTTTCATTTCTCTTTAAAACGCACCAAAAAATACTAATGTTTAGATCTGTCTGTGATAGTCATAATTTTTTCTATGTTGTTACAGGTGGACATGATTGACTGGGTGGACAACATGTGGCCACGACACTTAAAAGAAAGACAAAGAGATTCTACAAACTCTATCATTGAGATGCAATACCCCAAAGTACAGAAGTGAGCATATATTAGATCCTTAAATATAGTTTGCGTTTATGAAAGCTTGGTCGTCTTTTACATCTTGAGAAAGCTTTAAAACAAAAAGGGTTTGTTCACTGGGTAATAAGTCTGCTGTATTATGTTTATGTCCCATGTCTCACACAGCCCTCTTTGTTCATTCTTGTTATTCAACAAAACAGTAATTTTCTCCTATTTCAAATTTGCCTGTGTTTTGTTTCCAGGTACTGCCTAATGAGTGTGCAGGGCTGTTACACAGATTTCCACATAGACTTTGGAGGCACATCTGTGTGGTACCACATACTGTGGGGCTGCAAGGTCAGAGAACACTGTATAAATACACTACTGTTCAAAAGTTTGGGGTCAGTAAGAATTTTAAAATATTTTTAGAGTGTTTTATGCTTACCAAGGCTGCAAATATTTGATATTTACATTGTCATTTAGCAGATGCTTTTATCCAAAGCGACTTACAAATGAGGACAATAGAAGCAATCAAAATCAACAAAAGAGCAATGATATGCAAGTGCTATGACATGTCTCAGTTAGCCTAACACAGTACATGTAGCAAGGTTTTTTTTTTTTATATAATAAAAAGAAAACAAATGTATAGAATACAAAAAGAATAGAGCAAGCTAGTGTTATTTTTTTTTTTTTTTTTTTTTTTTGGCTTTCTAACAAGCAGTTAGTAAATGAATAGAGTGCAAGTCCAAAAGGGGCAAGTTTTTCTTTTTAAAAAGAATAGAATTAGAATAGAGAGAGCTAGAGTTAGAGGGTCAAATAAAGGAAGAGGTGTTTTTAGCTGATTCTTGAAGAATCAAGAAAAACAAAAATATGTTTACAACAACATTAAAGGGATAGTTCACCCAAAAATAAAAATTCTGTCGTCATTTACTCACCCTCAAGATATTTTGAAGAAAGTTTGTAACCAGGCTGTTTTGGGGCACCATTGACTTGCATAGTAGGAAAAAAAAAATACTCTGGAAGTCAATGGTGCCCCAGAACTGCTCTGTTTCCCACATTCTTCAGAATATCTTCCTTTGTGTTCGGCAGAAGAATGACATTCATACAGGTTTGTAACTACTTGAAGGTGAGTAAATGATGACAGAATTTTCATTTTTGGGTGAACTATCCCTTTAATATGCTTACAAATAGTTTCCATCATACACAATTTACAATCCTTTACAATCCGTATCCTTCACAATACACTATTTGCTGAAAAATATATTTTTTTGCACTTTAAAGTTTGAGGTGCAAAATTTTTCATGCTAAATAATAAAATTGTTAGTTTAAAAAACAAAACATTAAACTAAACATTGATAGAATCAATCTTCTGAATGCAACATCAGTACAAAGTATCAATACTTTGGTATTGATCCATCCATCACTATGAATCTGTGACTTTACAGTTACAAATAAAAGCCCCCATTAACCAGACATTGAAAATCAATAATATGGGGTACATGCCACTTAAACAAGTTAATTCATGTAATGTGCTATTGTAAAATTAGACATTTTAATTTTATCAATTTATTTTTTACATTTCTTCAAAATATGTGATGGGATGCAAATCAAGCATGTGACAGTAGAGTATGAGCTAAAAATATACTATATCAGACTATATAGAATAGACTATGAGATTTCATACTCAGGCCTGGAAGGAGGCGGAGCAGCACTTGGAGCCTCTTTGTTTCTGATGCTATAATAGTCCGAATGGGTTAACAACGGGTGTGGCTTTCATCGTCAAAGCTAGCTGAGGGATGTGGTGATATTTCAAGCATTCGTACAAACTCTTACGAAGGACTGAGGAAATGTGTGGAAATCGATTTAACGAGGTATTTTTTTTTTCTTCTTTTTTTTTTTTTTTTCACGCTCCTCAACTGACTGAAATTCGAAAGTGACGCGGCCAATGGATTTTTTGGTGACATCTCGCGCATACACAAAATAACCTCTTTTTTGCCTCAATTTTTTAAATATAAAATAAATACAGTAATATTGTGTAATAAATTACAATGTAAAATTCTGTTTTCTATTTGGGTATGTTTAGAATGTAATTTCTTGATGGCAAGGCTGAATTTTCAGCACCCAAGACTTCAAAGTATTTGTCACTTTTGATCAATGTTTTGATAATTTCTTAAAAATCTTTGAACCCCAGTCCTTTGAACAGTAGTACACATCCTAAAATCATGTTTTTTTGAATTTAGTGTAGACATGAGCTCACTGATAACACCATATGAGCTCTTGTATTTTGTATAATTAGTTTGCTGTCAAAACACCACAAAATGGTTTTGGCCTAGATGAGCTTGATTTGGATGTGTCTGCTACAGGTGTTTTGGTTAATCCCACCCACGCCACAAAACCTGGAGCTTTATGAGAACTGGGTGTTGTCAGGGAAACAAGGCGACATCTTCCTTGGTGACAAGGCCACTGATTGCCAGAGGATTGAGCTCAAGCAGGGCTACACGTTCATTATTCCATCAGGTGAGTACATGCAGGCACACACATTTGTTTACATGAACAGAAACACTTGACTGTTATATATTTTGTGCTTATTTATTTGGAATCTCTTAGATTACCATGTGTTTTCATGGTTTCAGTTTTGAATGATTAGTTTGAAGCTTCTTAAATTACGTTTGCTGTGAATTAAACCTAAAACTGTTTTTAATTTTTTTTATTTTTTTATTTTTTAAATGTTAGGTTGGATCCACGCGGTGTATACTCCAGTAGACACACTTGTGTTTGGTGGGAACTTTCTACATAGTTTCAACATCCCCATGCAACTGCACATCTCCAGCATTGAGGACAGGACACGGGTGAGTCCAACATTTTACTGCAACCACCATTTTCTTGTGTAACTTGCAAGACCTTTTATGGGCTTACTAATTTATAAGTAAATCTCATAAAACCTGCAATAACGTGACCTGGTCATCTTTCTCCTTAAATTTAAGAGATTAAGTAGTAAGAAATTGCATTATGCATTAGGGAAAAAAGAGATTTTTTTTTTTTTTTGGTACCACATTTGGACTACTCGTACCATTTTGCAAATTAAGCGCACTTCTTTTCAGTTTTCATTACAATTAAGAGGAAAATATCATTGTAATTGCCGCAATCCAATAATCATTGTAGTATTTCTTGTACTGATTTTTTTGTTTTTCATATAAAAGAAAGAGAACCTTTGACTGATCTGGAGAATTTTCCTTACTGCTTTACAGTAATGAGAATGAGTTTCCTTTCTCACACAATTATTGGGAATTTGGCAGGAAAAGGGGTATAATTTTCATGAAAATAATAACTGAGAATAAAAAATCATAATGGTCTCTGGTTGTTCCTCAGGTGCCAACTAAGTTCCGGTATCCATTCTATTATGAGATGTGCTGGTACGTGTTGGAGCGTTATCTGTACAGCATAACCAACACCTCCCACCTCATCCCTGAGTTCCAGAAATACTCTCTGGGAATTGGTCAGTACATTAACAACACATTCACATCCTAACAGATTTGATTGTATTGAGCACAGATAAGCTTAACTCTACTTCTCTCTTTTTGAATCTAATACACAGGCTTGAAGCAGGAAGGCTCAGCCTGTGAGGTACTAAATGGACATGCTAAAGAGGAAAGAGATGACAGCGATGCTCCCTCTCCACCTAATGCACCAGGGGTAAAGCTTCACTTGACTCCTTTGGAGCTGGAGGGGCTGTGGCACCTGGTGGGGAAGCTGGAGTCGTTGCCCTCACATAAGAAGTGTGTGCCTTCAGGAATACACAACGCTGCTGCCCTGCTACATGACATACGGGTCAGAACTCATGCTCATTGTGCTTTACACTTCTGGTTATTTTGATGTACTTACTGGTGTGGTGTTTGTGAATTTTCTTTTTTTAATTCTTATAAAATGTCACTTGAGATGCAGGATGTCAGTGGTTAATTTTAGGTTTTGTTGCTTAAGAATCTTGCTGGCACAGTGGTTTTGAAATTTAATGAAAGTGTTTTTGTCTTTTAGGCGTTATTGAAAGAACATGCCAATGACATCCCTAAACTCTCTTACACTGGAAAACCTATTGTCAGATGGCCAAAGAGGGTAAGATCACAGTATTAGTGTCTTTAAATGGTTAATTTAATTTTCTTTTCAGAAAAAGCATTAAGTGAATTATGTAAATAACTAACATATTAGAGTTTCTTTTCATTCTGTTTTTGTAATTTGTAATTTTTGTGGTCAGTGTAATATCATGCCATACCATGGAATAATGAATTATTTGTAATTAATTTTTATTTGTAAATAATATCATGGTATTATCTGTTTTTAAAATGTTTTATCCAGATTTTTTTTTTTTAATATAATAATGAAAATTAGCTTGTCAGGACAATTATTTTGTTCTAGCATACATTAAATTAATGGTGCTATCAAAATATCTTTTGATTTTATTGTGAGCAAAATATGACTGGAACATTTTCTTTGCTGCACTGACAATTGTGACTGTCTAAATATGTGAATTAAACAAATGAAGCTTGTGTTAACTGCTTTCAAAAGGGGACATGATGGATAAAACAAACCATAAAATTTGCATTGAGGAAGATGCATTTTATTCAATTCTGTTTGAATATTCTCTCCTAAACCCACCACACTGCAGCACTTACCTCTGATTTCTCTTTGTCCCTCTCCCAAGCCCCCCTGGTACCAGCCCCCTCCTCCCCCTCCACCTGTTATTCGTCCCAAGCTGGCAACCACTCCCATTATTCCTCGGCCAGTGAAACCAGCCTCTAATATGTCGGTCCTACGACGGCGCCGCGTGCGCTGCAAACGCTGCGAGGCATGTCTGCGCACAGAATGTGGCGACTGCAACTTCTGCAGAGACATGAAGAAATTCGGTGGCCCTGGTAAACTCAAACAGACCTGTGTGCTGCGCCAGTGTCTCGCTGTGAGTGTCTTCACATTGTGCATTTTACTTGCAATGTAGCCTTCCTTTGTTTGCATATATTGATTAATATCCCTTTGACTTTGTGTTGTCTCTATAGCCTGGTCTGCCGCTCTCTGCTGTATGTGAGATCTGTGGGGAAGGCAACCAGGACACTGGTGAAGAGCTCATGGAGTGCTCCAACTGTGCTCAGATTACACATCCTAGCTGTTTGAAGGTACAAGCATTATTGCTACAGACAGCAATTCAATAGACCTCTCAAAATGCTTTATTCAGATTCATTCATCTTTGAGCATTGTGACTAGAGGCTTTGCAAAGTGTGGACATCAGTAAACCATTTTCAACACAGCAGCACGTAACAATTGGCTTTCGGAAGTGAAAATCTTATTCATGTTCTCCATAGATAAATGCATTAGTATAGCAAGACTCCTTAGTAGTGTATAAGCACTTCAGAGACAGACCTGCCTGAGCTTTTGAAGAGATTTGACCCGTTTAAATGTCAAATTTCTAGTTAAGAACAACACTTCTCAAGAGTCAGAGCAGTTGATGTTACCTTGGATAAATCTTGGATACTGAAATATTTTAAAATGTAATTTATTTCTTTAATGACAGATGAATTTTCAGCATCATTTCTCCAGTCTTCAGTGTCACATGATCCTTCAGAAATCATTCTAAAATGCTGATATGGTGCTCAACAAACATTTCTTACTATTTTCAATGTTGAAAACAGTTGTGCTGCTTCAATTTAGTGGAAAACCATGAAAGTTTGATGAATAGAACATTCAAAATAACAGACTTTATTTGAAATAGACTTTTTTTTTTTTTTTTTTTTTTTTTTTTTAAGTATAATCTTAGTGCACTTAAACTAAAAGACTTAATAGTTTTAAGTTTTATTGTCGTTGCTCATTTCATTGTCATTTGCTATGCTTTGCGGGACAGACTTTATTTGTTCTTATAGATATGAGTACAATGTCGGCGCCGATAGCCTTGTGGTTAGTGCTCACGGCGACCTGAGTTCGATTCCCATCTTGAGGTCATTTGCTGATCCCGCTCCCCTCTCTTCACCCAACGCTTTTCTGTCAGCTCTCTACTGTCCTGTCTCATTAAAGTCATAAAATCCCTTAAAATATAACTTAAAGGAACACTCCACTTTTTTTTTAAATAGGCTCATTTTACAACTCCCGTAGAGTGAAACAGATGAGTTTTACCGTTTTTGAATCCATTCAGCCGATCTCTGGGTCTGGCGGTAGCACT
>JAFVLL020018201.1:0-40812 GCA_021397915.2 Tor tambroides | reverse complement strand
TTTAGGCTCTTTTGTGGAAACTGTGATTTTAATTTTTTTAATTTCTTTAACAAACAAAGTTCTCACTGACCCCAAACGTTTGATTGGTAGTTTGATGTATGCCCTCATTTGGATAGCAAAGTAAATGTGTTTGTGTTTAAGCATGTGTGTGTGTGTGTGTGTGTGTGTGGAGGAACTGAATGTGCTTAACTGTGTCGAGACATAGCTCTTTCCCTTCAATGTTTTTTTTTTTTTTTGTCTCATGTGATGCTGTGTGTGCAGAGCAGGGTTTTGCCAACCAGATGATCAAGTTAGTATAATTCTCTTTACTAAAAGAGTGAGCTTCATGGATTATTTTATGATGATGATTATTATGATTATTAAAAGTACATTGCAAACTCCTGCTGTAGTCTCTGATAAATCTTATCTCAGGCCGTATAGTCATGTCTTAACTGTTTTTTCACGTTCACAAGTTCAAGATAGGAGTAAACTTCAATAATGCGTCTCTGACCCGCACCACTTCTGTAGGACAATACCACATACCAACCCTCACCCTAACATACACACACTCTCCCCCTAATGCTATTCGCTGGCCTGTAGAGTCCTCACCTTTGACCCTTATAGGGAGTGAATCTCTCTGTTCTTTTTTTTTTTTCTTTCACTCTTTTCTGTTCTTGTTGTTTGGTCTTTTTATTAGCATTTTTTTTTATTGTCTTTTTAGTGCTGTGTGATTGAACTTTGTGTTTCAGCGTGTCTTGAGATTCCCGTTTTAACTAAAGCCAAACCTAAACATAGATTTATTTGCCACACCATAAAATACAGAGAAATCCCATGCAACTCTTTCTGGAGAATGTGAGCGTGTTAACAGTTTTGGTTCTGTGGTTGGTGTCCCATCATCCACTGCTCCACGTCTGGACGTAAGGCCTGCTGCACAACAGGTAAATTGAGTAACGCAAAGCTGAAGCATGTTTTCATCTCTAAACAATGGAAAAAGAGACCAAAATTTCACCTATTTCCTCTGGACGTGATTTCCACACTGCAAAAAATGTTTTTCTTGCATAGATTTTTTGTCTTGTTTCCAGCCAAAATATCTAAAAATTCTTAAATCAAGAAGTTGAATTATTGTCTTGGTTTCAGAAAAAACAAGTCAAAATTAAGTGAAAGCAAAGCAAAATAATTGTATTTCAAACAGAAAACAAGATTATTTTGCTTACCCCATTGGCAGATTATTTTGCTTGTTTCAAGCAAAAACTCACTTAATTTTGACTTGTTTTTTCTGAAACCAAGACAATAATTCAACTTCTTGATTTAAGATTTTTTAGATATTTTGGCTGGAAACAAGACACAAAAAATCTAAGTAAGAAAAGCATTTTTTGCAGTGCATGCCATTGACCAATCAAAGTGGTCAGAGGCTTGGTGGGACGTGACATGATGGGTTTAAACGGGTTCAAAGGTGCCAAACAAGAGGCATGTTTTTGTAGTAGTGGGGGTGGGATGTGGAAGTGTCAGGTTGGGGGATGGGATCGAGGTGATTGATCAGTGGGAGAGCGAACAGATTGGTGGTCTCGCCCACCGTGTTTATGTGGCCTCTGCCTTTTGTTGTACCTCTTGGTGCTTTCCTGCTCTTAATTTGCTTCAAACTCAAGTTGTGTTGCATTTCTCCTGATTTGAGCATAATCTTGGAAGCCAAAAAAAAGGAAAGTACATACTCTAAGTGCTTCAAGGCCTCCGAATCTGCATGGCCATTTTCAAGATTGTGCAATGCATGATTGCAATTGGTTTCATTTGGCCTAGGCACGCTCGCAATGCTGATCTTTGTGGTGTGAAACACCCTTGCAGGATTCTTTGTTCCCTGATTGGCTGTTTTGCCCGCCATTTGCATGAAGGGAGCTTGAAAGCGGGCAAACGGCACCATTTTCTCTGCTTGTCAACCGGTGGGCGTCAGCTTTCCGGAGTTCAGAGGTCTTTAGGGTTTCTGCTCTCAGTCACCAGAAAAGGGTTGCCCCTCCCACATGACCCCTGGCACCCATTTCCCTCCTTGATCCTAAACACATGCATTGCTTCAGAAGTTTGCTGCTACGCCCTCTATAGGTTCCAGAGTGCTACGGTTTTGTGTAGGTTATCTGGTCTCCTTGTAACTGTGTCATTGTTATGGTTGTGGAGCAATGCCATGCTGCAGTCCTCTATTGGACTTTATAATCAATTCACTCATTTTTCCTTTTTTTTCCAAGACTTGCATTGCTTGGACATTGCTGTAGTTACTTGCATTTCTTTCTTTTCCTCTCTCTCTCTCTCTCTCTCTCTCTCTCTCTCTCTCGGGTGATGAGTTTGGATGCTTCCGGGGCAGCTGGCATTGAACTACATCAGTGTCTAGTTTCAATATACCCATTCAGTCTCTTCTCTCTCTCTCTCTTTCTCCTCTGCCCATTCCGCCTCGCTTCCACGAGCGACGAGCAGGACGGATGCGCCCAAGCATCTTCACGATGTTTAATCTACCTATAAATAATACCTCCTTCCAGATCATTTTGAGAGATTGTCTCGAACCTCACAGGTCCTGTCCTCGATTTTTGAAATGATACGTGGTATTAATTTATGAAGATAAATCATGTCGTATAGAATTATCTGCTCGTCAAAGTTCTGGACTGATCCACATCTAATGTTCATTTATATTTATTTACATTTATACTGTTATCCAGAGTTCAAGGTATATATTTTATGTCTTTTTTTTATTTTTTATTGAGTGTCATTAAATATAGATCATGAATGTTAAATGCAATGACTTGAATATCACACTTTTTACACACCTTTTTAATTCAATTAATTTCAGTTTATTTAATTTATTTATAACACTTTAGTATAGAGACCAGTTCTCACTATTAACTAGTTGCTTATTAGCATGCATATTTTTAGCATGTTGGCTGTTTATTAATACTTATAAAGCACATATTCTGCACGACCATATTCTACATCCCTAATTCTACCCAATACCTAAACTTGACAGCTACTTTACTAAGCAGTAATTAGGAGTTTATTGAGGCAGAAGTCATAGTTAATAGATAATTAATGAGAATTGGACCTTAAAATAAAGTGACCAATTATTTATTTTATTTATTTATTTTTTTACAAGGTATATGGTGCAACGCTGAAAAACATTTGTTTAAAAAAAGAAAAGAAAAGGAAAGGAAATTTACCTTGGGGAAAAAAACTATTTCCAAACCATTTTGGAAAAGATGATGAGATTCTTGTTTACAGTCATGTTTACAATTTACAGTCAAAGTTTAAGGAAAACATGTTGTCATTTTTACCTCAAAAATGTCATTACAGTTTTTTTTCCCAAGTTTATATGAAACCAAGACGAATGCAAAAATTACATTAATAAAGACTTGACATTTTTAAAACTAGATTTTTGCATTTCCTTAATATGGACGCTGTCCATAGGCTGTTGATCAATATATAAAAGTAGTAGTTGTTTTTTTTTCAGCACAAAATTGTAATGTTAAAATTTTCCTCAAGAACTTGTTTTATATCTGTTCACTCTTATGGCAGGTGAAAGGATGAAAGTTTTAATACCAGAGCTAGAATTAAGTACCATTTATGATGGAAGTTACCGTTCTGGTGGATTTATCCCTGTTCTGACTTTGACTTTCACCTTTCCACGCATCTCTTTCCACATCATTTAGATATAGACAAGACCAGGACCTTTCTGAACACTAGCTGTCAGCGTAAATCAGCATTTGGATGATGGTGGATGTCATTAGTGTAATTAGTTTTTATGTGATTGTGGGTGTAAACTCGAGAGCAGTTTTTGTTGAAGATGTCTGCGGCTGTAACCGCTACTCTCATTAGTTTTGTATTGGATATATTGATGGCTCTTGTTTCATGAAGCAAAGTTGGTGAGGGAGCCTTCTCTAAATCTCATTTGTCTTTTTTTTTTATTTTTTTTTTTTCTCCCTCTACAGGACCAGAAAACTCCAGATCAGAAACATTCCACCACACCTACAGTGGGAGGTGAGTCTGGGTGTGTCCATGTCTGTTCTGGCAGTAAGACTTCTTCGGTTATTCTCAGTCAACACGATGATGCTCTTCACTCAAGTATGGGTGGCTCTTAAGGATGTTTTTTCAAACAGATTACAGCATAATCCTAGAATAAATGATTGTGTACTTGATGATTCTTCTCCGTTCATAGGTTCAGATGTTGTTTTAAATTTGACGTAGAAACATTCTGGATGTAAATGTTTATGCATCACCAAAGAGAAATTGCAATAATTTTTGCATTGGTCAGACAAACCCATAATCCCAACGAAAAACAAAAAGATGTGTTTTAATAGTGCCACTGAGACACTAATTTTGCTCTTCTTTTGGAAAGTGAAGCTACATATAAGATCTCCAAGATCTCTTTGCATATTTGGTTGGACGAGGAGTGTTTTAACATCAACAAAATTATTTTTGAAAATCAGTATTAATTAAACATTAAGTATTAAAGTAAGTAAAAATGTAAAATATGTCAACCTCTTGCAAAAAGATTTAATTTATATTTTAAATATTTTTAAAATATACATTTTCAAATATTTTTGTGGACCAAAAACTGCAGTGTAATAACTGTATAATTAGTTCTCTCAGTTTAGTGCAAATTTCTGCAATGCGTCTGCATTTCATCTGCATCTGAATAGCAAAGACTGAACTTTTTCCCTACATGTTCTGGCAAGGGAAGTGTCTTAGATTTTAGCTAGAAAACAAAACAGAAATTGCACCAAAACAGAAATTGCAAAATTTCATTTTACATTGGTTAGACAAACAGATTATCCCGCTGCAAACCAGTGCTGCTGTTTTGTTAAAATTTCATTGAAATTTCTGCAACGCGTCTGTTTAATGTGACACTGAATAGCAAAGTTTGAACTTTCCCTACATGTTCTAGCAAGGGCAGTGCCCTGTGTTGGTTTAAACTCCAAGTTTCATCCATGTCATTCAGGTTAGGTGATCGGTGTGTGATTATGAGATTACACCATCAACATACAGCGTCTGGGTATGTGTGTGTGTGTGTGTGTGCGCGGGCGTGGCACAGTGTATGTGTGTGAGTGTTTTCTCCGACGGTTGTTGTACTGGCTGACTGTTGTTCTTGCGGGGCGGGGTCTCTCTTGGCACCTCTCCAGCAGGCCCCACTTCTGCCAGCCACTTGCTCCAACATCAACCACTAGGAGGCGACACCTTGGTGGCAAAACCAATCAGATCCCAACAAGGTTTTAATGGGTGAAACATGTAGTTGATGTAAAGTTTTGTATGGAGAAATTAAGCCTACTGTCATACACAAAATAAATACCTGCTTTGGGACAAGTTCTAATACATGAGTTTTTGACATTACAGAAAAGTCCTATGTTAATTAGATTTGAAAGTTCTAAGTTCCTAAGTGAAATTAGTTTGGTTACTAAACAGATAGGATTCTGAGTATTCTGTAATACTATAAGGCTTCATTTTATGAGTCTTGTGTGAAACCGATTCAGTCAGCCGCTGCATTTTTTATTGCTACAATTTTAAGTAAATTCACAATCAGGATCTTTTTCCCCCCTTTCATTCATTCTCTTTTATCCATTGTAGGTTCTTGATGGTCTGCTTGCCCAGTATGGAACTGTTGAGAACTGCGAACAAGGTAAATTGTTTCATTTATGTTTTGAATTATGTATTACTGATAAAAATAGTACAAAAAAGTTTGAATTACTTATGTTCTAAAGATACATCAAAAGCATGCTGAACACCTGGAAATGTTGCATGTGAAATCAAAAAAGATTTAAAAATTGTAGTTATTTACAGTCTCTTTCGCTGTTCTTATTTTTTCCACAGTGAATACAGACAGTGAGACTGCAGTTGTGAACGTCACATATGGGACACGGGAGCAGGCTAGACAGTGAGTGAACTTTGCCCTGAAACCTTCATTTTCATTTTTTTTTTTTTTTTCAGGAGTGTCACCAAATGCAATTGCAAAAATACTGACTTTTGTCAGATAGGCTTCCTTTGTCTTCCACTGATTCTCTCCTCAAACTCACACCATGTCGCAGTACTGGGTTGGTCTGGATTCTCAATGTTTTGAAAATGCTAGGTTATCAACAACAGCAAAAAATCTACAAATGACTGTATGTGCATATTGTGCTGTAATCAAATTAAGTATTTTAAAATTAAAAAGTGCACATTTCAGCTTTAAAATCCCTTGTCTTTCTGCAATATCACATTATACCTTCACCAAAAAGCATGCATCCTCTCATTAGGGTTTTTCCTTGTTTGCGGCTGACACCTACTGGAGATTCAGCTGCTTTGCAAGCTTTTATTCAGGTTAGCTTTCTATGAGATCTGTCAGCCTGGATTCTTCATCGGATTAATTCATAATGTTGCTTAATAACCATTTAGGCAAATCTCTTCTCTTGAACTGTGAAATTATTCGGACGATTTAATCTTTGTACATTTAATCAGTCAGCATTCATCCACACCGCAATGACTTTTTTTTTTTTTTTTTTTTTCCCCAAGATACTGTCAGTTACTATAAACCCTATTGCATTCATGCATATCATTCATGCTTCTCGTCTCAAAGAGCAATCCAGAAGCTCAATGGTTACCAGTTTGAGAACAACGCCCTGCGTGTGTCATACATCCCTGATGAAAACTCTGATGTCGACTCTCAACGAGGCCCAGACAACGGCAGACGTCCCGGATACGGTCCGCGAGGAAACTCCCGCCAGATGTCGCCTGGCTCTGGGATCCCCACCAAACATCAGCACGCTGACATCCCTCTCAGGCTGCTGGTCCCCACACAATATGTGGGCGCCATTATCGGCAAGGAGGGCGCCACCATTCGTAACATCACCAAGCAAACTCAGAGCAAGTGAGTGTGATTTAATGGACAAAGTGGAGGAATGGCACAGAAACTAATTTAATTTAAATGAGTAGTTCACACTCACTTCAAACCAGTATGATTTTTTTTTTTTTTTTGGACTGATTGTTTGAATTTTCCTTGTGCCTTTGTATATTTTATACACTGTTCATTGCATAACCTTTACGATGCCGCCCTCTCTTCTCCTCTCATCTCTCAGGATTGATGTGCATCGTAAAGAGAACGCAGGTGCCGCTGAAAAGCCCATAAGTATCCATTCTACCCCAGAGGGCTGTTCAGCTGCCTGCCGCATGATCCTGGAAATCATGAACCAGGAGGCCAAGGACACCAAAACGTGAGTGTCAACGACAGGCACAACCAGAACAGTCGCCCCCTCACACTATTTGATTTTTCTTCAAAATATGAAGAGTTCAGATAACTCCGTTTTTAGCAATTTTCAAAACTCATGTTTTTTCATTGTGCATTCCAATTAATCTCAATCAAACTGCAGTTGGGTTATTTTGATTAGGTTACAAAACTAAAAAAATACAGCTAACACAATAAAAACAACAATAAAAAACATGATTTTTTGAAAATTAAAAAAACAGTTATCTGTTTTTGCAAATAAACTCTTCATATATACGTAATAAAGTAATAATATCCTCTGTATATGTTCAAAAGTTTGGGGTCAGTAATTTTTTTTTTTTTTTTTTTAAAGATTGAGTACTTTATTCATTAATAATCAAAATGAACTAGTGTTGGGAATGTTACCTTGGAAATGTAATAGGTTACAGATTACAAGTTACCCTATTTAAAATGTAATAAGTAGTGTAACTATTTCAATTACTTTATTAAAATAATGTAACTGATTACTTTTCTAAATTTCTGGTGAATGTTTTAAACAGTTAATCATTTTGAAACATTTAAAGCACGCTGATAAAAAATGATTTTGCGGTAGTAAAAACTGCATAAAGACAAATGTAATTTCATACATTAATACATTAATTTAGTTCAGGCAAGAATTAAAAAATTAAAGTAAATTATATGTTAGTACTCAATTTAAGCTTGTAGAAATTAAAAATAACAAACAATTCCAAGTAAAATATATTTACTTTGATATTTACTTAAAGAATCCTTAAAGTTATGATCCCGTTTTTCCCATCGTGCACTGGGGCATGAATAATTAGAAAAGCTAAATTTTTCACTGTTTTGGAGTTGTATTTACGCTGTTTTATGGTTGCTTTTGTTGTTAGGTTTAGTAACTTACTGTTTTGTGACATGTGGAGTTCATTTTTTACTCAAAATGACTCATTCATACTCAAACACTATTGATACCGTCATTGTGTATGGTGTATCAAGTATTGAGGTCTCTGTGTTCATTTTGGTAATAATTTGGTTAATGATTTGGTTCATTTGGGTAATAAAGTGGACATATTATCTTAAACAAGCTGTGTCTACTTGCTTGCTTGCTTGCTTGCTTGCTTGCATGTTTGTAAGTGAACCACGTGCTTTAATAGCATGGTTTTTTTTTTTCCAGTGCTACATTATTTGAGTAAATTTTATAAACCGTGACTGGGTGAAATGTAGCCTACTTGAGTATGGCAGATTTAACTTAAAAAAGTTAAGCAGACATTACTCATCAAACTCTATCTGGCCACGTCAAATTTACTTATTTCCTTTGCTAAGTAGATTTTACTTATTTCAGTACTTAAATTTGACTTAAAATATATGTGTGCAAATACTTGGAAAAGAAAAGTTAAGTAAATCTTACTTATTTTTTTTTTTTCAGTGCAGTAATTACTGTCATTTAACAGCACAATTTTTTACAGTAAAATTTACAAACAAAGAGGCAATCAAATTTACTGGGAATTCCCAAGTAAACTAACTTAAAATTTCTATTTACAGCTACTAATAATTATGTTTAGGCTTTTACTTGTCCAATTTTTGTAAATTAACTAGCCTTTTCTGAGTGAAAATTGTTTCCAAGTTTTTTTCAAGTAAATCCTACTCCAAATTCTTTTCAATGCAGGGAGGGTTAACTTTGCAGCAGTACTCAACACTGAGACTGTCAGACTTTCAAAATCCTTCATCACTTGAATTAAGATTGTAATAATTAAATTTTAAAGCACAGCCACCACAAAATCAGAATTCAGCACCTCTGGGATTAAATATATTGCAATCTGGGAAATAAATCAATTTAATATGTGGGTGTGTGTGAAAATATTCAGATGTAACCCCCTTTGTGATCATTAACATTTTCACAAGTAACTAATTTAATTACAGATTTTTTTCTGGTAATACTTTAAGGTGTCCTTGTTACATGTATTACATGCACTTACTATTAAAATAACAATAAATTATGCATAATTACATGCAAGTAACCCTGTGCCAAACCCTAATCCTAACCCTATCCATATGTGACCCTGGACCACAAAACCAGTCATAAAATTGAGATTTCTACATCATCTGAAAGCTGTATAAATAAGCTTTCCATTGATGGATGGTTTGTTAGGATAGGACAATATTTGCCCGAGATACAACTATTTGACAATCTGGAATCTGAGGGTGCAAAAAAATCAAAATATTGAGAAAATCGCCTTTAAAGCTGTGCAAATGAAGTTCTTAGCAATGCATATTACTAATCAAATAAAGTTTTGATATATTTATGGTAGGAAATTTACAAAATATCTTCATGGAACATGATCTTTACTTAATGTCCTAATGATTTTTGGCATAAAAGAAAAATCAATCATTTTGACACATACAGTGTATTTTTGGCTATTGCTACAAATATACCCCAGCGACTTAAGACTGGTTTTGTGGTCCAGGATCACATATAGTAAGTACATGTAGTTAATTAATATTACTCGGTACTTAAATGTATAATTACACCGTAACAAGGACGCCTTAAAATAATGTGTAACCTTTTTTCTCAGTAGCTGCAACGTACAATTACATTTATTGTTGTAATTACATTTAATTCATTGGGTCATGTCTGTTCTCAGATCAGTATTAACAAATACTGTTCATTTCTGGTAGTGCTGACGAGGTGCCTCTGAAGGTCCTTGCTCACAACAACTTTGTCGGCCGTTTGATTGGCAAAGAGGGACGCAACCTGAAGAAAGTGGAACAAGACACTGATACCAAGATCACAATTTCGCCGTAAGCATTGAACAGACACAGTCACAAAACCAGTGGCCTGTTTTTTCTGCTGAGTGTTCTTAACATGATTTTCCTCTTAATGTCTCTTAATGCAGACTGCAGGATCTGACCCTTTATAACCCAGAGAGGACGATTACAGTGAAGGGCTCGATCGAAGCGTGTTGCCTGGCAGAACAGGAAATCATGAAGAAAGTGCGGGAGGCATATGACAATGATATCGCTGCCATGAATGTGAGTTTGTGTGAGAGAGGCACAAAAAGAGAGAAGTGTAACTTTCCTGGCCAATAAGCATGAATTTTAATCTTAATTTGAAAATCTATTCCGCCTTCATCCAGCAACAGACTCACCTGATCCCTGGACTAAACCTGGGAGCAATCGGCCTCTTCCCGCCATCCTCTGCCATGCCTCCTCCTGCCCTTGGAAACTCCGTGCCTGGACCCCCCTATGGCCCTATTGGGGTATGACCAAATTTGTAACTATTCATTATTTTTAAAAGTCAGAGATACTGATGTCACATAAACCAGGCCTCTGTGGCATCTTTAGCTTATTATGGTGGGTTAACGCAATTCTCTTTTGTGGCGTTCACCATATGTTGTGGTGTGGCGGTCTAAGCGCTTATTCATTTTTTGTGTCTCCCCACAGGCCTCTGAACAGGAGACTGTCCACGTGTACATCCCAGCCCAAGCCGTAGGAGCCCTTATTGGCAAGAAAGGACAGCATATCAAGCAGCTAAGCCGTTTTGCTGGAGCTTCTATTAAGGTAGCCTTTATGAAAATGCATTGTGGGAAATCTCTTTGGTTTCCAGTGTTTTAAAAAAATAGCATTTGAAGAGTTCAGATGCAAAAGCATCTAAATGGCACCTTAAATTTTCTTCTAAAATGAGCATTTTCATCAGACTCCTTTATGTTCAGTTATTTCACTTAATCACTGCATAGAAAAGGACCTATACATTGCCAATAGAGTAAAATTACTGAACCTAAAAATGCTCATTTTAGATGAAAATTTCACATGGCACTTTTGCATCTGAACTCTTCATTTACTTTTAAAAGGGATAGTTCACCCGAAAACGAAAATCATTTTCCTTTTATTTACTCGCCCTCAGTTTTCTCCAAACCTGATGGAGTGTTTTCAATTTGTAAACAGATCATTATTTTTATTCTTGTGAACAAAAAATTCTATAATACAAAAATTGAAATTTATTCCCATTAATTTTCACCATAATTCCTCCACTCTTCAGTGTCACATGTTCCTTCAGAAATCATTTAGTTCTAATTTGGTGCTCAGATGGTTCTTAAAATATTTTTGTGGAGACACATTTTATTTTATTTTTTTCAAGGTTTTTTGATGAAGAAAAATCAAAAGAACAGCATGTATTTGAATAAGAATTTTTTTTAACATTGTAAATGTTTTTACTGTCACTTTTGATCAGTTTAATCAATGCTGAATAAAAATATTAATATATATTATGTTCCACGAATGAATGCAAATCTTACAGGTTTAGAACAACATGAAGGTGAGTAAATGAAAAAAAATTTTAATCTTTGGGTAACATATTTGTTAAAATGATCACTTAGGTCATCTCGGATCAAATATTGTGTTCATATGTCATTTTAAAATATTGAGGTTGATCTCTTTTTTTGAAGTACATAGCTGTGTCAAGATGACTTCAGCTCTCAAATGCATTTTTCCTCAGATTGCGCCCGCAGAGGCTCCAGACTCAAAAATGCGAATGGTCATTGTTACAGGACCACCTGAGGCCCAGTTCAAGGTTAGGATGTTTTTCAAACTAATTTCAGAAAATGTTTGTGAGGAATTTGATGTCAGAAAGACCCAAGTCACTTAAGAAGCGCTGTGTGTTTTAGGCTCAAGGCAGAATATACGGTAAGCTGAAGGAGGAGAACTTCTTTGGCCCCAAAGAGGAAGTGAAGTTGGAGACACACATCAAAGTAGCAGCTGCAGCAGCAGGAAGGGTCATCGGAAAGGGTGGGAAAACTGTAAGTCATACATCATTAACATATGGCTGAAAAATGATAGATGTTTCTTTGAAGTTACCTCATGAAATTAAATGTTGAAGAGATTATCAGAGAGAGAGGTTTTTATGGCTTTAAAATATATTTTATTTTATTTTATTTTTTTTATATAATACACATTTTCTACACCAATTGATATAATACACATTTTATTATGTTTTTTTTCCCTAATATTGAAAGCAGCAAATGGTACATTTTATTCAGTTTAGTATGGAATAATTAAAAAAATGGTACTTGAGGTAAAATAACAATTAACTGAAATAAAATTTTAAAGAGCTAGTTGTAAAGTCAACATTTCTCATTTTCGTTTAGTTTAACTTGAAGTACTAAAATAACTAAAGCTAAAACTAATAAAAATTAAGAGACTATATAGAAATTTTAAAAAATAAAATCGAAAAGAGAAAAGAATCGGCTAAAAAACACATCTCTTCCATCTTTATTTGACCCTCTAACTTTAGCACTTTCTATTCTTATTCTATTCTTAAAATTCTATTCTGCCCCTTTTAGACTTGCATTTAATACCTGCTTGTTTTCTTAAAAAAAACTAACACTAACTTCTCTATTCTTTTTGTATTCCATTTGTTTTCTTTTTGTTTATTATACAGTTAGCAAAAAAGACCTCTAACACTAGCTTGCTCTATTCTTTTTCTGTTCTATGTTTTCTTTTTATTTATTATATAATTTAAAAAAAAAAACCTTGCTGCGTGTACATTATAAATGTCTTCACTGTCACTTTTAATCAGTTGAAATATATCTTTGCCAAATAAGAGCTTTAAAAAGAACTCTTTAGTATTTTGTGGTCAAACTCTCAACCTCATAAAATCAAGCAAAAATGTAGATATGATAACTTGATTAATAAAACAAATCAATGGAATGTGCTGATCAAGACTCTGCTGCTGATTTAATTGATCCTCTGTGCTTAAACGACCCATCCTAGGTAAACGAACTGCAGAACCTCACCGCTGCTGAAGTAGTGGTTCCCCGAGAGCAGACCCCTGATGAACACGACCAGGTCATCGTCAAAATCATCGGCCACTTCTACGCAAGTCAGGTCAGTGGCTTGTCTTTCTGCATTCCCTGCAAAAATGTGACCCTGGACCACAAAACCAGTCATAAGGGTCAATTTTTGGAAATTGAGATTTATACATCATTTAATAAATAAGCTGAATAAATTGGTGTATGGTTTGTTAGAATAGGACAATATCTGGCTGAGATGCAACTATTTGAAAATCTGGAATCTGAGGGTGCAAAAAAATCAAAATATTGAGAAAATCGCCTTTAAAGTTGTCCAAATGAATTTCTTAGCAATGCATATTACTAATCAGAGATGAAGTTTTGATATACTTATGGTAAGAAATTTACAAAATATCTTCATGGAACATGATCTCTACTTAATGTCCTAATGATTTTTGGCATAAAAGAAAAATGGATAATTTTGACCCATACAATGTATTTTTGGCTATTGCTACAAATATACCCCAACGACTTAAGACTGGTTTTGTGCTCCAGGGTCACATGTATGCTTTGCTCAGTTAGGAGTGGACACCCAAAGAGTTTGGTTAAAACGCTGTTTGTTTTCTTCTCTCTAGTTGGCACAGAGGAAGATCAGGGACATTTTGACACAAGTCAAGCAGCAGCAGAAAGGAGGTTCAGGAGGTTCAGGAGGTTCTGGAGGTTCAGGAGGTACAGGAGGTCCACAGGGGCCCCATCCGCAGGGCATGTCTGAGCTGGGGACCCCGCAGGGACAGGCACAAGAACCCAGGAGGAAGTGAGAGGCTGGGGCCACTGCCCAGTCAGACGGACAGACAAATGGGAGGACAAACAAGCGGACTGACTGAGAGAGAGAGTGAAACACGGACCCAGCGGTAGACAGGGAGAAATGAGCAGCAAATTGAGAGGGAATTAAAAAGAGAAGAAAAAAGAAAACAAACAAAAAAAAACATGCCTGAGAGAGGGCGAGGAAGAAAGTTTAGTGAAAATGAACAAGGAAAAAAAAATTTTTAATTTTTAATTTTTTTTTTAAAAGAGAGATAACTAGAAAACAGAGACCAGATGCCAGGCCAGGTGGAGTGACTGAGGATGGCGAGGAGGTCCGGCAAAGCAGAGCGCCCTCTGGTGAGAGCTTTTTACATTGCTGCTTATTAGCAATCGGGCATCATGAAGGCCCCTCAGAAGTGTGTTCCAGCTACTCGGGACCCTCAGCCATCAGCAGTCACTTCCAAATTTTAACTGTGTTTTTTTTAAAAGATAGAGATATATGTATAGAAATGTTTATTCAGAGGTATTATTAATGAAATGCAGTGAGGTAGAGATGGGAAAGAGAGAGCAGAGGATCCGTCGCAATTTTTGGAGGGCGGGGTCACCGATCAGGGGACTTCTCCCTGCCTATCAGAGATGAGGGGAGGGGCCAAAGTTGTTAACACTGCTCTTGAAGTCCCTCACGCTAAACTGTGGGGGTGACGATGAAAAAAAGATGAAAAAAAAATGAGGTTGTAAATATAATCTTCATGACTTTGTGTTGAGATGCTGTACGTTTAACCGTCGCCAATCGCGTACCTGGCTTAAGAGGGTTGCGGTGTTTTTCCGAGGTTTCCCTTTTAGGCTGCGTGCGGTTTGGCCGGCGGGACGTGCGGCGAGAGTTCAGTAAGCGTGTGGGCTAAAGGTGACCCCTGCAGTTGTATTGCAGTGGCTCAGCTTTGATGCGCGGAAAACCCATCAGTTCCGCCCTAAACCACGCCGGCGATGATCGCTGCAGCGCCGCTCACACCCAAACGGCATATTTTATATATATTATATATATATGATATGTGAGTTAACCTGGCCCCTCATTGCAGTGGAGCAGGCAGACAATGAAAACGAGCGTACCGCAATTTCAGAAAATGCATCTTTTTGAAACGTTTTCTCTTACATATTCACAATTTTTTAAAAAGCAATCGTAAAACCTGGCCTTCAGATGCATTGTTCTGTGTTTTTCCTGAGAGTGAATATGCTGTAAAATATGCAGAGACGGAATCAAGGGAGGACAGTCGGCCGGGATGCCAGGTTTGAAATGACAGGGTACAAGTCTGCCTTTAGGTCAAAGGTCAAGAACAGGTGACCGCAAAATGGTTTCTGTGCTCTCTCTCGCCCACTTTGTTCGACATTTGCCGATGAGGTTGCCAGAGTCCTGGCCTTTCTCACTGAACCTAGAACAGATTAGATAAAATGAAATTAAGAAAAAACAAAAAACCTACCTCAGGGTATTGTTACCTCAGTATTCCTAATTTCTTGTTTCTTTTCTTTATTTTTTCCTTTTTTTGCTTGCTTGCTGGTGTTTTTATATAAAAGCTGATAGTCTTGAATATTTTATTTTTTTAAGGAAGAAATATTTTACTTTTTTTTTTTTTTTTTTTTTTTCTTTTTCTTTTTTTGGTATGACTGTATGCGTGAGTGTAATTGAGGTTATTTTCCTCACCTGAGCTCAGAAGGACTCCCAGGAAAAATGATGAGTTGTTTAGGTGGTCTCTTAGCCTGGGGGTCCTTGGAGAGTTGCACTTGAAATCACTGTTCAATGGGACGTAGGACGGATCATACCATCTTTAACTGGTGCATAATGAACGTTGCTAGACCACAGGATTTGAAGTTTGACGCATATGCGTGTGTTTGTCATACAAGCTGACTGTAGAATCTAAAAATGGCTTCTTGTTCCACCTTGTGCCATTGTTTTTGCACCTGTGGTGTGATCTTGATCATTCTGCACTGATGGATTTGGATGGCTTACTTGAAAGGGCTTGACTTAACTCGACAGCATGTTGACAGTCTTCGGCCTCAAGACACTGAATGTGAACCATTCAACTTCTCTCTCCATTTTTTTTTGGATTGAGTCTCGTCCTTCCCCATTGTCCTGTGCAAGTGTGCGCGAGTGTGTGTTTTCTAATTGAGTTGAAGTGTTAAATCTTTTTGTTGGGGAAGTGGTTTGGGTGTTTTAAAAAGGCAGGAACATAGAAAAACACTCTATGGCCTCATACTCATTTTTTTAAACCGACTGAGAACATAAAAGGTACCTTGGAAAAACGGAAGCCGAAAAAATGTAACGTAAAAGAATGAAATAAAAACATTCACATCTCTCCAATTGAAACCTGTAAAAAAAAAAAATGGTTTGTATTTTTTTAAAATAAAATACTAATTGGATAAAGGATGGAAAGACTTTTAACCGTTAAAGATGGATGGACACTGCCAGACCACATCCTTTTCAGGTTCCATTCAGACGAAGGGTTTGCTAGCATGTTCATGTGCTTTAACCGGTCAAGGTCTTTTATTTTGTTTTAGTGTTTTTTTTTTCTTTTTTTGGTTTAAGCTTCCCTTTTTCACACTAGATGGCAGTCTTCTGCTTGAGGGTTGATCTTGTCAATGACTCATCTCCATGGAGACACAATACTGTTCCAGCCCATAGATTTCTGTCAAGACACACTCACACACTTCTGCTCCGTTCAGACTGCAGCAGCCTTTTTGTTTTTACCTTTTTCTTTTTCTTTTTTGACAGCAAGCATTATTTGGACATGACATCTGGTTGCGAACTGTTTCATCAATAAAAGACAAAAAAATTTGTGAGTGAGAAATATTAACATAACAGCAGATCTCCAAGAACTAACATAGTTGTGACAAAAAAAAAAGAAAAAAAAAAGAAACAGAAATAGTAGATATATTATTGTAATTGCATTTTTTTGTTATTTTGTCTCTTTTATGATTATTATTCTTTGGGTGAAAGGTATAAGCGATGAGAGGGAGATTTCCTGGACAGTTTCAATGGACAGGTGGACATTTAGTAAAGATTTCAAAAGCCACATTTGTCCCCTTCCTCCCCCCCCCACCCCCCACGTGTTCTCGCCTTTCATCCCCTTCCACCACTCGCTACCTTCATCCGCTCGTTTTAGTTTTGCGTTATTATCCGATTCAAAAGAGATTTGGTGAGCGACGTGTCGTTTCATTTCTGGAGTTGAACGCCCTCTCTCACGCTGGCCTCGTTTGTGACCGTTTTCTCTGTTCAGTTCAGTCGTTTGATGTTGATTTAATTTTTCCTCATTCGTCGTTGCTTTTGTTTTTGTTTTTTCTCAAATGGTCTCCATTTAGTTTGGATTCTAGCTAGGTTTCTCCTCGATCAGAGTTCTTTATGCACAGACACCTCTTACACTGCTACTAGTTCATTTGAAATACTAACAAATGATTCATTCTTCACGTAATACCTGTGCCAAATTGGGGTTCGCTTTGTATTTCGTCGTTGTACTCCAGGAAAAAGGAACTAATTTAAGATGCAGTGCTAAGATATAGTTACACGGTTCCATGAGTACTGCGAGTCGGCCTCCTGTTTGGCACTTGGAAGTGTTTTCTTCTCCTTTTTGTATTTTAATGTCCTCCACACGTTGTCGGTGGCGAGGGCTTGAACAAAGCGTAGAACCGTTTAGCATACTTGAGCTTCGAAAAGAGATAGTATGTTGTTTACTTATGCAATTCTGTGACGAGTCAAACGAATGGCTGTCGTTTGTCTCACAGACTGTTAAGCGTCCACTGGGAAAAGTTTCATTGCAGTGCATAGATTTACATGTAGACCACAGGTTGAAGCGCAGCTTAGTTGGGTGTGATCATCATCATATCGACGTTGCATGCCATTGTTGTATCTCACCGTGCTAGTTTCTGGCCTCTCCTTAAGGAAAACATTTGGGTGCTACAAATGACGACTCGAACCTCACATAACTAGGAACGCTACCTCAAGACTTAGCCATAAGATTGTTTTTATCAAGCAGATGAGAGCGCAAGTGCATGTTACATTTTACTTTTGAGTTTTAATTTATTTTTAGCTCTTCATTTCTGTAGACCTTTGGATAGCATACTACTCCGGCTTAGAGCTGGGACTCTTTCAGGACGAGGTGGCAGGACAGGAAACGGATGTGTGGTGTGACCGTTTGCACGGGACGAGGAACGTTGAAAAACCTGTGAAATTCTGTTCGTGCACAATTAAGCTAAACTTCTCCTTGTGAAGTCATGTCGGAGGAAAGGTCGTATTTATGAGTTGAACGCACATATTAACATGCTACCACAAAGTCGTTATTACAGGTGGGAAATTCTTCGTTGGAATAGTTCACCCAAAAACGAAAATTTGCTTAACGTTTACTCGCCCTCAGGCCATCCAAGATGTAGGTGCGTTTGTTTCTTCATCTGAACAGATTTGGAGAAATTCAGCATCACTTGCTCACCAATAGACCCTCTGCAGTGAATGGGTGCCGTCAGAATGAGAGTCCAAACAGCTGATGTATCACAGTACTTCAGTCCATCAGTTAACAGCAAGTGACGTGAAATGCTGTGTGTTTGTAAATAACTTCAAATACAAGTCCTCTATCTATAGTATTGCTTTACTTTGTGGATTACTTGTTATTGTGATGTTTTTAACTCTCATTCTGACGGCACCCATTCACTGCAGAGGATCTGTTGTTGAGCAAGTCATGCTAAAGTCCTTCAGATCTGTTGAGATGAAGAAACAAACTATATCTTGGATGGCCTGAGGGGGAATACATTTTAAGCAAATTTTCATGTAAGCCCTTCAGGAAATATAGCAGGCGCGATACAAAATAAAGTAGTATTGTACAATTACGATTACAGCACCTTTATAAATTGGATAAAAACATACAGAAAAACACATCTGATGTGCGTTCTATATTCATCATTTAGAGATGCTAAAACAAATCTCTGGACTTGAGCGCACCATAAACCCTGATTATTATGAAACTAATGGCACAAACGTTAACTAGGCCAGCATTTGTAGAGTGACTAACGATGCCTCTGTAGACGAAACACACAACTGTGCCTGTTGCGTTACTTCCTCTGTGTCCTTTCCCACTTCGATGGCACCACACTACCTCCACGCCATTCAGCCTTGACCCGAAGTACAACCCTCCCCCTTTAGAAGCCCTTTTCTCGCCGATCTTGAAAACGGTTTCACCTTCTTTCTTTTTTGGTGAAACTAGATTTAAATCGGCTGTAAAGTGTCGCATCCTGGCCGGAGCTTCTACTAACATTCTGTCCTCCACCTGTAGTCCCATTTTCACGGCCTGAATCAAAAGGCATGACACCTGTAACCATGTGTTTTTAATTTTTTCTTTTTCCTTTTTTTGTTGATCTACCTCTTAGAATAAAGACAAACAGATAGAACAGATCATAAAACTAAAAAAGGACACAAAAAGTTCATTTTAAAAATCTTAAGCTTAATGAATCAATAATAATAATAAATGACTTAAGCAACTGGGTAGCAGCATCTCCATATACTGTAGTGCATAGGAGTCTTTTACTTCCAAAGATGATTTTTCTTCAGTTGTTTTTGAAATTGTTTAGGATGAATTTGGAAATGGAAATGTGGGAGGGGAAATAAACATGTCAGTTTCACTATCCAATCTTTTTTCTTTTTTTTTTCTTCATTATTATTAATCTGACTTTATTTTTAACTTGCAGATTCTTCATCTTTCTATTTGATTTATATTTCTGATGGCTTTTTAAAAATGACATAGGATTGTATCTCTTATGTTTGCAATAGAATCCGCTCTCTTTCTCTGTGAACCGCAACATAATAGTATCTTTTCAGGCCGCACTGAGCAGCATGATGTTGAAATTGTTTTCATTTTTATTGTTTCATTTCACCTGTAATGATGCAACAGGAGAGTGAAGGTCTGTTGAATTAAATGGGGCACATTTTAGGAGGATGAGAGAGGAAGGAGGCTACCTTTACCTGACTATCCCTTCACCCTTCTTACAGCAGGTGCCACAGACATTATCAGGACTTTCAGCCTCTGCCTGCCTGATTTTCTTTGATTCTCATCCACAATTGTTTTGAACTCCTTGTAAAGAATACAGAGCATAGATATGAATGTGACAATAAAAGATGAGTAAACCGGTGTCGTCTTGTGTCTGGACTGTATGTTGTCTTGTCTCTGCTTAGGCACATCTAGCTTAGATTGTCTTCCTTATTTTTAAAGGCTTTATATTACAGTGTGCCACCTATGTTATCTTGACTACTTGTGTTCTTCAGTAAATTTAATCATTAGTTACTCCATATAATTTTAATGCAGATATGGGCATTATTGGCATAAAAATTGACATGAATACAGAAATTTTTTTTGTGATTAATAGATCAACGTAAACTAATTTGACCAGGATTTGTTGTCACTAATCTATATAAGGCTTTGAGTCAAAACTCCAGCAAATATGTTTTTGAAAATAGTTTTGTATTTTGTTTTCAAACACTTCTTAAAGATTTCAACACAATGGAACTACAATGAAGGCGCATTAAAATGGGCCAATGTTCTCAAAATAATGAGATTTCTCATAATGCAGGTCAGAGAAAGTTGTTTATATGACCTTATAAATGAATACATTAATATTACATATTGATTGCATTATCAATATCTAAGCTAAAGTATTTTTTTGTGCATGTATCATATTGTTTGCTGTATACATTTAGCTGACAAGCCTATAGCCTAGCTATCGCCTGTAATGATCAGTTTGACAACTATAGGTCTTCCCTATAATTTGAAAAACGAGAAAGAGTTGACCTTAGAAAACTAATATAATTTACTTCAGGGAGCAACGAAATTTTGCTTCTCTCCGGTTTAATCGCTTAAAAATATAGTCATTACATCAGGAACAATAACCAAGTAGGCTGTCATTATTATTTTGTACTGTACTTATGTGTTTATTTGTTTGTTTGGTTGTAAACTAGCTTATTTTGACTGTTGCTTCATAATTATTTTTGCACCGCATGTATGCATTTTATTCATTCTATTAATCGTATTAAACTACGACATACAACTGCTAAATTTTGTTTATGCTAAATAATAACGCTTTTGATGTACGCTAAACACTGAAGTACGCATAAAAATTGTATTTCCTGTAAATAGATTAATATAAAAGAGGTAACTCACAGCCTAGAAACTATATATTGTTATTGATTTGGTTACGTACTATGTATAAATAGTCTACACATACAAAAGTATTTATGTAATGTTTTTAATTTATTTTAAATCGCTGTACATCTAAACGTTTCATTCAAAGGTATATGATTGGTGGACGTCTGTGACGTAGGCGTCAGGGTTCTGACCAATCAGCGTTAGGCGGTAAGTTTCAAAACACAAATGGCGGCGGAGAGAACTGAAGCGTGAGTATTATCTATCAATTTATGAAGGCATATGCTGCATTAATAAACTATTTGAATGAATTTTATAGTGCTTTATACGTTTAAAAATGCTATAAGTCACTATAACAATCAAGTTAGTTCGCTGGCACGCCTTTATTTGGATGGTGATAGCTGAACTACCTCAAGTCACCGTTGTAACGGTAGTTTTCGCTAAAATACCATAAATACAGTTATTGTTATTACAATAAAAAGGCGGCCACTCCGTGTTCAGTCATTACATTAACCCTCTGATGCATCTTTATGCTCATTAGGGTTTGGTGTTACACCCAAAACACCCGTTCTCATAACTCTGTATGACTGTCATCTTTATATTTGTGGCAGCGTAATTACATTCAACATGCTGCGACACTATTTGAAATACTCCACCGATGAACTTCCGCAAGGACATTTTAATTAAATAATTAAAGACATTTATCTTTAATGCTTATATCTTGTAGATTTTAATACAAATACTGACGTGGATGTGGAGTGTGACAACCCAAAATAAACTGCAGCTGATATTGTATAAACAAGCATGGTTTTCTTCTTGTTTTAAAGTTGTTGTTGTTTTTTTAAAGAATATATTTTAAAGATATTTTTCCTTTGTGATCAACTAATTGATTTACATCAAAGGATTAAACAAAATGACCCAAGATACTGAAAGCCTCAAATATTCTCAGGCTGACGGTTGTTTTACTATGGTCCTTGTTTTTAAGGACATGAAATATGGACAAATAAGATTTAATAAATAAACAATATTCTCTGATTTCAGGCTTCTGGAAAGGACTGACCCTTCCTTGCTGAAATCATGCAACACCACCGAACTGCAGGAAACAGGAGACGGAGAAATTATGGCTCCTTATCTGATGGTAAGTTTGTGTTTAGTTATGTGTAACTGCAGTTTATGCCAATAACTAACTAACAAAAATTCACCATTATTTAACAATAAATTGGGATTTCCCTCAAATGATGTAAGAACCATTTAGAATCTTTCTGATGTTGTTTTTCATTTATTTTATTTATTTTTAAAGTAGTATTACTTTTGATGACACTGGTGGCTAATACCCAGTTGCCATGGTTTTATTGTAGCAACAATAACTGTAGTACTACGGTATAAAGTGTTTTACATTAAACAGATATATACATTAATGAAATATTGATGCCTTTGTTTGTGTAGGACTACAGGCGAAAACAGAAGCATATATTCAGGCAGCTGTGTGTGGTGGCTGACATGATCCAGCTGCTGGCAGGTCTAGAGTCAGTGGATCAGCTGCTGAATGAGCCATGTCCCCAAAACCCAGGTAACACACACGCCATGGATTATTCTATATGACTGTTCATTGCTACATTTGCCAAACAGTGAAATGGTGCCTTGTTTCGTGTGTGTTGGCACACAGGTAATGAAGCTCGTTCTGCATGGAAGGCTTTAAAAGCCGAATATCAGGAGAGAGTTCAGGAGGTGGAGGGGATGGTCAGCACTCTCCGGGATCGCATGGAGGAGCTTCAGGGGAAACGGAAGACACTGGAGACTCTACTGTCTGCTCTGCAGATAAAGGTAATCAGACTTTTCTTTTATCTGTCAATCAATAAATTCAGAAAAAAAGGCTTTTTATCTGATTTAGCAAACACATACGATTTATGTTTTGGAGTCATCTGATAGCAAGCTGTTGTTTCAGGTTATTGTGTGGCTTATACTCATGAATTCAAACAATGGGTACTTTTATGATGCAGTTTTATCCAACTAAACATGTAGCTTCACACTTGCATATTCGTACTGTTGTATTGTAAAATACACACAACCTGAATTCCAGAAATGTTGGGATGTTTTTAAATTTGAATAAAATGAAAACTAAAAGAATTTCAAATCACATGAGCCAATATTTTATTCACAATAGAACATAGATAACATAAAAAAATGTTTAAACTGAGAAATTTTACAATTTTATGCACAAAATGAACTCATTTCAAATTTGATGCCTGCTACAGGTCTCAAAATAGTTGGGATGGGGGCATGTTTACCATGGTGCAGCATCTCTTCTTCTTTTCAAAACAGTTTGAAGACGTCTGGGCATCGAGGTTATGAGTTTCTGGAGTTTTGGTGTTGGAATTTGGCCCCATTCTTGCCTGATATAGGTTTCCAGCTGCTGAAGAGTTCGCGGTCATCTTTGACGTATTTTTCGTTTAATGATGTGCCAAATGTTCTCTATAGGTGAAAGATCTGGACTGCAGGCAGGCCAATTCAGCACCCGGACTCTTCTTCTACAACGCCATGCTGTTGTAATAGCTGCAGTATGTGGTTTTGCATTGTCCTGCTGAAATACACAAGGCCTTCCCTGAAATAGATGTCATCTGGAGGGGGGATCATATGTTGCTCTAAAACCTTTATATACCTTTCAGCATTCATAGTGCCTTCCAAAACATGCAAGCTGCCCATACCGTATGCACTTATGCACCCCCATACCATCAGAGATGCTGGCTTTTGAACTGAACGCTGATGACACACTGGAAAGTCTCCCTCCTCTTTAGCTCGGAGGACATGGTGTCCGTGATTTCCAACAAGAATGTCAAATTTGGACTCGTCTGACCATAGAAGACTTTTCCACTTTGAAACTCTCCATTTTAAATGAGCCTTGGCCCACAGGACACAACAGCGCTTCTGGACCAGGTTCACATATGGCTTCCTTTTTGCATGATAGAGCTTTATTTGGCATCTGCAGATGGCATGGCGGATTGTGTTTACCGACAGTGGTTTCTGGAAGTATTCCTGGGCCCATTTAGTAATGTCAATGACAGAATCATTGACAGAATCATGCAGATGAGTGATGCAGTGTTGTCTGAAGGCCCAAAGACCATAGGCATCCAACAATTGTCTTCGGCCTTGTCCCTTACGCACAGAGATTTCTCCAGTTTCTCTGAATCTTCTGATGATGTTATGCACTGTAGATGATGAGATTTGCAAAGACTTTGCAATTTGATGTTGAGGATCGTTATTTTTAAAGTATTCCACAATCTTTTCACGCACTCTTTCACAGATTGGAGAGCCTCTGCCCATCTTTACTTCTGAGAGACTCTGCCTCTCTAAGACATCCCTTTTATAGCTAATCATGTTACAGACCTGATGTCAATTAACTTAATTTGTTGCTAGATGTTCTCCCAGCTGAATCTTTTCAAAGTTTCTTGCTTTTTTAGCCCTTTGTTGCCCCCGTGCCAACTTTTTTGAGACCTGTAGCAGGCATCAAATTTGAAATGAGCTCATTTAGTGGATAAAAGTGTAACATTTAAACATTTGTTATGTTCTCTGTTCTTTTGTGAATAAAATATTGGCTCATGTGATTTGAAAGTTAGTTTACATTTTATTCAAATTTATAAAACCTCCCAACATTTCTGGAATTCGGGTTGTACATGAAATCTCATTTTTGTTCAGAAAGAGGAGTGCAAAGAGAAGGAGAAAATCACAGCTAAACAAAATCAGAGAGCTGAGGTAAGACATCCGCTCACTTTAGACTTCCTGGTCTGGCTAGTTAGCTCCAATAATATCCACTATTCTTCACCAAAATCAGCTGTGGGACAAACGGGTTGAGTCAAATCGGTTGAATTCTTACTCCTTTCTCTCACACACAGAACCAAATCAGCTTTCAGTTGGAAGACTCCATCCAGGCAGCCCAAAACTCGATGAATGTGTGTGATTTGCGGTTTTCTAAGCTCAAGGATGAGGTTGAAAAGCAACAGGCTCGAATTAGTGACTGGACAATATTAAGAGACGGGTGAGTCTGTACATACAATAATCTTGAAAAGTTTTGGGTTGATACGACTTATATATCAAATAATGAAGAAAAAAATGTATCACAATTTCCACAAAAATATTAGGCAGCACAACTGTTTTGAACAGTGATAAGAATAATAGCAATTTTTTCTTGAGCAGCAAATCAACATTTTAGAATGATTTCGGAAGGCTCATGTGACACTAAAGCCTGGAGAAATAGATTTTAGTCAGTTTAGAAGCCATATTGACTAAAACGTGGATTAAAACCAAGCTGAGAGGAACAGGATTCATTGGTTTTTACATCGGCTTGCACTCTTTAAATAATTCACGTAATAATAAATCACATAATTTTGACGTTTTACAGAGTTCTTGTGTACTGAATTTTTTTTTTTTTGGAAAGACCTCATTGGCAACAACAATACAATTCATTGAACACACTGTGCTGTTGCTGTGACTGATTACACTGAAGATTTTTTAAAATATTCAGAACGTTTTTGCTGCAAAAATATTTAAACACAATAAACTCCCCTTTTTCTTCCTCTTATTTTCTTTGACTCTCAGGCTGCAGACCTTGGTCAACGTGACTCACAGAAACATAGCTTACAGGCTGCTGTCAGTCAGTTCCTCTGAGCTGTGCCTTGAGCTCTTGCCTCGTGCTGCCGAAAAATCACTTGAACCCCTGCGTGTCTCCATCACCATGACAACCAGCGATGAATTTCATCTTCAGGTACTGTGTCTCAGCATATATTTCCCTATAGAGATGCTGAGAGCTGTTTTATTAAGTGAGGGATGAATTGCCAGAGACGGAACATGCTTGTAAATTATAAAATTGTAAATTATATTTTGTACATGCGTACACGTACACACACTCTCATTATGATGAGACTATAATTTGTAATGCTGTATTAAATAGGATGAGAATTAAAAAAAATATTATCTGTAGCACTATTCATACTATATAACTTCAAACATGTTTAACCACTAAAAGTGGTATTTAATTATTTAAAAAATCAACAATCAAGAAAGACATTATTGATGTGAACAGTTATTACTGATATCTGATATTTTAAAAACTTTTGAATGGTAGTGTACATATAATGAGACAACTAAATATTCTTGTTTTTCTGAGTGGTAATGTTCCTCTAGAAGTGTATTTCTTTTAGCCTTATCTGGTTCTCATTTTCTTTTACTTCATTATTGTAATATATCTCTTTTATCTGTGTTTCAGGTGTTTCAGGGAACTGCTGGCCTTGTAGAGGAGGCAGTGAATGGGCATCTTAGACAAGTGAGCGCCGCCCTTGTGGAGGTGCTGGAGAGGTACATAAGTCAAAGAGAGATGCTGTCTGAGATTCAGGCTCTGCACTCCAGGTACATTTTATTGAAGTATATACATTCATTTTTCATAAATCTTATAATTTCTATATTATTTTATGACTGTAAAGGTCGCTGATAAAGAAAAAGGTTAATCAACCCAAACACACCATACAAATTGAAAATCTTTTTTTCTTTAACCTGTGAAATGTTGTGTTAGCCACAGTCTTTTTTTATTGCTTAGTTTTTATTGCTAAAACGTTCAGCTTACATTAAAGAATTAGTTCACTTCCAGAATAAAAATTTCCTAATAATTTACTCACCCCCATGTCATCTAAGATATAAATTTTCTTTCTTTCTTTAGTCGAAAAAAGAAAACATTGAAGGATTTTTCTTCATATAGTGGACTTCAATGGGGATCAACAGGTTTAAGATCCAAACTGCAATTTCAGTGCAGCTTCAAAGGGCTCTACATAATCCCAGCCGAGGAATAAACGCCTTGTCTAGTGAAACGATCAGTCATTTACAAAAAACACACACAAATTTATACACTTTTTAACCACAAATGCTCGTCTTGCACTAGCTCGACTTCATGCATTACATAGTCACGCATGTGTGACGTAGACGGAAGTACCAACCCAGTGTTTACAAAGCAAACGTGCAAAGAAAGTGAAACCTCTTCACAAAAACGATGTCGGATGATTTTGAAGTTGGTGGAGAAAATGAGATGGAGTTTTTCGCCCAACCCTACCTTTTTTGAAACGAAAAATACAGACAAATAACTAACCACGCATGACTCTTCCAATGCGATTACGTAATGCATGAAGACACAGACTTGGCACTGGAAGTGAAGTAATTTAATTCTTTTTATTACTACACCATGCAATCTTGCAATAATATATATCATTAAAGTAACTCGTTCACCACCGTCTTTTATGGTTTTATTGGATCTCAGTTGCTGAAAAATGTTCTTATTTGGAAAAAGAATAGAAATTGAAATTTAAGTTAACGGCACTGGATCTCAACATTATGTTCTTTACAGCAAAAATGGGAAACTTTTTTTACTCTATGAAGAAATGTACTCCCTATACCTCATATACAATTTTTGGTTCGTTTCGACAGGTTTGCGATTGACTGGTGTCCTGCTGAAAAGCTTCTGATCTTTCTCAAGACTGCGACCACCGTATGTCACCTGAGGGTTGAGGAGGGATACCCATCACACGGCCGAGCTACTCTCCTGTCTGTGAGGAAAGATGGCAATCTGCTTGATATCACCGATCTACAGGTGAGGAAGAGTGAAACGCTTTCATTTCTATTCACTAATTTATATTACTTTTTTACTAATCATGATGCAAAGCATCAAAACATGCAGATATCCATGTTGTTGCTGATTTTTTTTCACCAAATCTGTGCTACATTCAAGCTTGAAGCTTCATAAAATATTATTCCAAATTCTTATAAATTGTACTCTTTGTTTTCATGTTGGCTTGATATGTTTTTGAAAAGTTCTAAAGAGTTTTAAGAAAGGTTTTAATTTAATCACCACGTTTAAATCTTTTCCTTTTTCCATTTTCAAGTGTGTTTTTTTTCAAGGTAATTTTTTTAATTAAATATCAGGAATTATTAATTCGTAGATATCAATATACTTTGGGGAGCTGCCCCTCATGACATTTTACATTCTGAACTAACTTTGCCTTGTTATAAAAATTTAGTATTTTAGTAAATTCAGTAATTTAGTTGTAAAAAATTATGCCAAACTATTTAATAATGTTTTATTTTTATGAATTTCACTCATTTAATCATGTTGTATTATTATTTTTTTATTGCTTTATTATGATATCAGAACAATTGTATCATTTTTGTAATTAATTCTCCCCCAAAAATATCAAAATAAATATTAATCCATCATTTACTCCTCATAGAGGAGCTTCGTCATTGAATGTATAAATTGCATTTAATGCATGTTTATTAGATTGGGTCTTTTTGTATGTGAAGTAATTGTAGTTGAGAGACTGCCATGCTGCATTGTGACCTAGCATTTTCTGAAAATGTTCCCAAGCCAAGTAATCGGAATATCCTCTTTTGTAGGAGGTCAAGATGTTACCAGCTCAGATCCTTGCAACATTTCTGAATTTAGTTTGTTCATTTCTAAATCACTGTTTTCAGCCCCCAGTGCAACATCCTGTTCTGACAGAGTGGCTTGACTTTCTATCCTCCAATCCGAACATCTGACATCACAAAATCTACCCCAGGCCAGATTCTCCGGTTAGACTTCATCATGTCTTGAGTCAGAGTCTATTATATGACACACAATCCATTTGCATTGTACAGTTCTAGCTGTATTGTTGATACATACATTGTTGTGTCTGCATTGTGAGTCAAAAAGCACTTTCAGACTTTATCTAACCAACCCAGACTGTCATTATTATTATTATAACTGTCATTATTATTTGCATAATTCATTGCTTCACTGGTGTCAACGGATTGGGAGAGCCAGCAGTTCAGTTTGAGACTCATATGTGTTCAAGAGGCAAAGAGCTCTGCATTGTTCACTCAGTAATGCAGGTCACATGACAACTCTCAGCAGTATAGTTTAAATGTCATGTTTGTGTCTATTATATAACAAAAAGGTAAATAAAAGGAATCTAAAATGGCATGCGGTTTTCACTTCCCTCTTTTACATTTACAGTCAGCTCTTGTGTTTCCACACTAGAGGGCAGCACTTCCTGTGAAGAGCACCACATGTATATTGTTCCAGCCGCTGTGGTCTGACATAACAGGTTAGGTAACCATTTAGACTGTATTTGGAGACTCAAGCTTGTTCTTCTGCTGCCTGTATATTTAATCCCCTTTTTTACTACACAACAGTTGTGTAGAATCATTTTACATTTTTGAAGTGTCGTATATATTTCTATGTCAGACACGAAAAGCTCCTGTCACGTTGGCTTCTGGCCACCCCTGAGCTTGTTATGAAACAAGAGATCAACTTCACAGTCTTTTTTTTTTTTTTTCTTCATACCCCACTTGGCACTTAGAGCATGACTCCACTTTCTGTACTAGTTATCCGCCCTCAGGCGCTGCACAACAGGAGCTGCTCTCATTGGCCACATAAGATGTGAGGTTTGCTCTGGATTTGGCCAATAGGGAGCTGTGAAACTGATTATGAGGGCACAATGACCCAGTTCTGGGTCCATGTGTGTGGAGAACACTCCACATATTCTCTGCTTATTCTGGTGTCTGTAATGCGAAAGGGCCTTGACTACGTGATGTGCTTTGACAACAGTTTTTGTTGATCAGATTCCACATCCGGTGTGGAAAATGAAGACAGAGCTTGACATATAATGGCTTTTGACCTTTTGAGTAATCACCTCAGTAAACTATTGCTTCTGTCCCTCTGTTTATCCTGAATAAAATCTGGTTTTGTGTATATAATAAATGCCTTAAAGGCTCTTATCTGGAATTTGTAGTATCTTGTAATCAGTATTTGCTTGCATAGCTAATTAAACATACTTTCCTTTATTTTTTCCACATTGCTTTGTCTAAAGTGCCAAATTTATTTATTGGTAGTATTTACTCAAGTCAGTGTAATGAGGTGATTTATAATGAATGAGGTAGATTTGCCCCATTTTTTTCCCCACTTGCTCATTTTCTGATTACTCATGTCTACTGTTATTGAATGTTTTTATTTTGTGCACTAACTTTTTAATGTTTCCTGTGTTATGTATATTAATTCTGTTGTTTGTTAGGAAATCAGTATTATTCAGTCACACATGTAAATTTCCAGTATTTAATATTTTCAATATTCCTCCATGTTTTCCTTCATATATATGTATAACCGATGGTTAATAATAAACTAACATTTTTATTTGAATATATAATATATTTTCAAATGTAATATTCCTGTGATGGCAAAGTTGAATTTTCAGCAGCATTATTGCAGTCTTTAGTCACATGATCCTTCAGAAATCATTCTGATATGATTATTTGCTGCTCAAGAAACATTTCTTCCTATTATCAATGTTGAAAAGAGTTGTGCTCCTTAATAGAAATCTTTGAATTATGTCTTCAGTCACCTTTGATCACTTAAATGTCATTTTGCTGAATAAAAGTAGTAGTATTATTAAACTGTACTAATCCCAATCTTTTAAAAATACATAATGTACTAGTTTACTTCCTAGTCATGTTCAGTGTCAGAGCTTATGGAAATGAATTGGCATCATTTCCTGTCTTCCATATTTGGTACACATGTCAGCTCCCACTAGAGGACACAGCCTTAACTTTACTATCGAGGACAGCAATGATATATTTTCCCTAGCGCTCTTGACACCGAAAAGCAACTTTTTAGTATACCTGGTATATTATACATAGTACTTTATATATTTTTTGTCTTTCAGTATTTTATATACATTTTTATTTTATTTACCATAAACATGTTCAGTACACAGATAAACCAAAATTTATTCAAGATGCAAAAGTTAAAAACATTACACAGAGATATGTTTTTTTTTTTCTCCAAAAAACGACACTACACTTGTTTCATAAAATGCCTTTATGAAGAAGACAACTAAAATACATGTCTTGATGTCTATAATATGCATACACTCTACTTATATGTCTGTGCTTGAATAGATTTATCATTTGCATTGAGCATGTGAACTTTACAAAAAAAAATATATTATACATTTTAAAACATTTCAAGTATGTATATCATATTTACACATATTTTACAAAGTCACAGGGATGTGATTGTGTGAAGATTCATACCACGTATAACTTGTCATTTGCATTCTAGTTAAAATGATCATAACTTTCTCTGAGTGTGGGTGTAGCAGGAACCCAGGCCGGACTGGGCACGAGGAGACGCTTGACGTTTTTCTGCCATCGTCCCCTGTTTGGAAGTGGCCTGGAGATCCTTCTGGCCTGGCTGTGACGCCTTACAAGAGGCATTTGCACTTGTAGATGCAGTCCAAATTTGAGTGTTTTTTGTCTGCTTTATTATTAGCTTAAACTTACCACCCATTTCAGGTAAGTACTGAAAGTGGCTCAAGGACCCTTTGTGGTTATCAAGCCATAAAGGCTACTGACTGACCATTAGACACCAAAGTGTCCCTTTAAATCTGTCCTCAAGTGCTTTTAAGCGCCAAAGCCACGAGTTTGCTTTCTGGTGGGTTCTCTTGGAAAGAGTTCTAATGTTTGTACCCATTCTGTCTTTCAGTCAACCAGAGGTGACCAACTTTCACCAGCTTCTTGAAACCTCAGGCGTCAATGCGGAAAGAGAGCAGCTTCTCTGAGTGCATGTTGTTCAGCGTGCGCAGGTCAGGAAGTTTGAGCAGCAGCTTGGTGAATCGAGAGGTGTCATTAGGGGCATTCTTGCTGACAAGGGAACGGAGAGCCCGGATTAAACTTTCCTGAAGCATCTCCACTGAATTCACGTTTTCAATGCCAGAACGGTCTGTAAAAAGAAACAAACAATGAAAGACCAAATTAATTAGTGGGTCATATACTTTTGCACAGAAGAAAGGAATGACATGGTTTGATTTACCAACCCACATGTTGTTTCAAAAACCCATAAAGCTTTGGTTGATCTTCACAAATTAAGATACTTTTTATGAAACCAGAAATGTTTCTATCCTTCCATTGAAGTTCCAGGTAACCAAAAAGGTCATAAATCGTCATACAGAGCGATCATATCTCTTCACAAAACTTGGATTTTTGGATCTTCTAAGTATTGGTTACTTAGACTTCCAATGGAGGAACAGAAACCTCTCAGGTTTCATTAAAAATATCTGAATGTGTTTAAAGATCAACCAAAGTCTTGCAGGTGTGGAACAATATGAGGGCGAGTAGATGGTGACAGTTTCATTTTTGAGTGAACTTTCTCTTTGACTAATATGCAACCGACCTGCAGACACCAGCACGACTGCAGTGAAGAGTCCCAGTTCTTCTGCTGAGAGCTCTAACGCGTTGAGTTTTTCACTGAAGTCGAACATGGTTCCCAGCAGATCGCCCATGCCCATGCTTTTCAGGGCCTCCAGGCTGTAGGTGGTGCCGGAGATGAACGTTACGGTCCTCTCTTTTACGTTAAACAGAGAGGAGAAGCGCACCATGAGGACCTGCAGGAGATATTCAAAAATAAACACGCACTTAGTAAAACCATCAAGGCATAATTGGCACTGTGGTATTTGATGCAAGTCAGATGTTTTAAATAAAACACCAATAACTTACCTCAAACGTTCCGGCCTTCAGCAAAGTGACCTGGTCGTTCTGGGATAGCGTGCTAAACCCTGGGATGTGTTTGGCGAACTCCACCACTTCTCTGACCGCTGGGGTGAAGCTAAGAGAGAAGTCTTCCCAGATTTCCTGTGGTGTTTTGTTGGGGTCTGAGTAAGGATGCATGTTCATTGGACAAGCCTGGGAAAAAAAAGGAATCATCATCATCACTTCCTAGTCCTTGGTTTACTTGGTAATCACCTATAGAGTAGTTTAAATATCAAAGATCATACCAGCAGAATCTCCTTGCGTTTTTTCCACGGACAGTTCTGACCCTGGGAGCTGCTGTTCATCTCCTGACTGTGGTGGACGCCAAAGAGGTTACTGTTTGGAGTTTGCTGACCGTTGTTATTGTGCTGCTGATGTTGTCCAGGTGCTTGAAAATGGAGGCCGTTTTCTGTTGACACCTCCATGTTGTTGCAATGATGATTGACATTATTATCATGGTGGTAGATGGTGTTGTGGCCACTGAGGTGATATCCAGCCATGCAGCGGTTGCTGCTTTGGTTGTCCAGCTCGCCGTTGTGAGGCAGAAGCGCTGGACCCAACTTATCATGGGCGTAGATGAAGGTCTCACGGTGTGCTCTGGTTATGGCGGCGATGGTTTTGTCTACACCTGGACTGGAGCACGGTGGTGGAGAAGAAGTCAGAGCCGGGGGACTCTGAGCCGGCTGCACCGAAGGGGAGGTTGGGGCCGGAGAGGAAGGGGACGGTGCTATGGGCACTGCGGGGGGCTGGGGTTGCGGTCCCACTGTAAGCCCCGGGCACGGAGATGAGGACGAGGAAGAGGTGGATGGGGATGAAGAGCAGGGGGTGTTGGATGTGATGCTCGCCAGCTGGAATTCATTCTGAAGCTGGTTGTTCACCATGTTGTTCATGGCGTTCTGCATTTCGGCCAGCATACGCTGTTTCTCGCGTTTCGGGATACGGCCGAAACGAACAGCTAGGGGTTAAAGAAAGGATAGAATATGTCACAAATTCATCATATTTATGCTGTATGTCAATGTTCTGTTTATAAACATTTCAAGGGATGTAGGATTATAAACAATTTTTTTTTAAATCCGTTTCAGCTGATACTGGATAGGTAGTTGTGTGTGCTCATTTTTCCCCATTTTTACATTACTTTAGCCATAATCGTTTGCCTCAAAGTTAATCTTATAAACACTAATAATTTAAAAACATTTTACTTTTAATATTAAGTCTTCAAGTGAATATTAATTTTTATACTGTATTCAATGCCTTTATTCACTTGAATTTTTTTAAAAAATTGTAAATTTAAATTGTATAAATAAATTAATTGTATTGAGTTTAATATTGGTATTTATTATTTATAACATTTTTTTAAAAAAAATATTGTTATATCAGCATCATTCAGAAGTTTGGTTGTATAGATATTTACCATCCCGGGACATTCCCACAGACAGACACTTTTTGAAACGGCACTGCTGGCACCGGTTCCGGTTGATCCTCATAATGGTACAGGTTTCGTTCTTAAGGCACTTTTTGTACTGGATGTTCTGCTGGATACTGCGTCGAAAGAAACCCTGCGGACAAAGCAGATAACGTAAATGTTAATTTTTGAATGCAATATTTACAGTTATTAAACTTTAATTATTTAATTTATTATTTTAAATGCAACTATATTTTAATAGTGCATGAGGCTGTAAATCAATGCTATTGTCTTACCTTGCAGCCCTCACAGGCATGGACACCATAGTGAAATCCGGAAGCCACGTCGCCACACACTTTGCACAGCAACACCATTCCATTCAGCTCTGGATGAAAAGTCAGATGTTAAAATCCTTCTCTTGGATACCATACTATACATTAATCAGGTAAAATATGGTACTTATTGCTTACTAGTAAGGGTGGCAACTGATTTGTTGGGTGAATTGCGTGCACTTCCACCATCATCGCGGCCTCTTGGGGATCCACCAGAGCACGATGAGCTTCCTTCCTCTCCTGATCCTGAACTCGAGCTGCTGCTGCTGCTGCTGGTGTACATACGTGAGGAATCATGGGATCCATTGGGGGAAGGTGGGAATGAAGAGCCAAAGCAGGGTTGTGTAAGGGACTGCAGGCTGCAGTTGGAATTCTCACTGTACATGGACACAGGGCTGGTGCGGTTGGGAGAGCCTCCACACGATCCAATGTATGATATTACCCCACCTAGCGATGGAAAAAAAAAAGCAACATTTATAAAATAAAAATCACAAAACACAAAAAGTGAGAGAGGCCCACTGAGAGGGGGCTGAAAATGTTCTCAAGTATTTGTTCTCCTAAAACGGCCCATCCTCGTTAAAATGTTCCCATAAATACTTCTCTCCACTACACCAGCAGTAGAAACAGATCACGCTATGGAAACAAGGGAGCAAGAGAATCTGTTTTTGTGGAAAATAGGGATACTTTCTAGGAACTGTTATTGTAAACTGCATGGGAACATTAAAAAAAAAAAAAATTACAGCGACCACTCCTTTCTTCCTGAGTTTGTACCTCAGAGGGCTTGTGGTTTATAGTTTCACTGGCACCAGTATGCCATGTGAGCAAGCCACATTTGTCTGATGTTATTTCCGTTTATAAAATACATAACTTTGCATGTGTCTGTAGCACATGCCTAACCATGTGAATTTATATGACATTTACAACTTTGTTTTATTTGAATTACATCCTGCTCATTAGTGTCCATCAGCTCAAATCAGATAAGACTAGTCAACTTTGCTCTTGAGGAACAGCGCAGTGTGCTAGAGTTTACACCTTGGCATTGACTCTAGCATGTAAACTATTCCTTCGTGTCTAATACTTCCTCCTGCATTCCTAACCTTTGGTCCCCTGAAGTTAAACACTGTGTCCTTCCTTCTCGTTTGATGGAAACCATGAAACTATGTTTTGGGGAGATTTGTGCTAATGCTGTTCTCTTAAAATGACTGATGCACTCATAGATGACCCGGACGAGCCCCCAAATATGTTCGGCCGGTATCCTTTATTTAATTGTTTGAATGGTATTATGATATGAGAGACCAAAGTTTGTACAGTAAATAAACTTGACTGGTCAATTTGAATTATTCTGCGAAGTGTTTGCAAGTATTATCTTTACAGTGCTTTAAATGTCAAAGGTGAACTGGTGTAGAGGTTACATAACAACTGTACACTAGCACAAAAGGTTAAAAAGTCACTGTGTCAGGTGGAGCCAAGACTGGGAAACATGCTGTAGCTTTGAGTCCCCAGTGGTTTGCCTCAAAAGCTCCTGAAAAACACTTGTCCCACATTAGATTCATCAATGCATGTCCCCTAGCTTGCAGTTAGTGAGTTCACTGTGGATGTTTCTGGTATAGTTGCATGGCAGCAGTGGTTTGAGATCTTCTCCCTGCTTATGCTCAAAAACGTGCTTCCTCCGGCTCCTAATTGTTTTTCAATCCAAACACGTGGATGTTCCTAAACATTCTGTCAAAGGAAATACTCGTGTAAGCACAACACGGGCGCGTGTGAGCTGTTGAAGCGTGTCATTGGGGAAGCACGCCTCCCCTCCACGTGCCCCACACAAGGACAGCCTTTCAACGAGACTCACTTCATTAGGCACGCCTCTCAAAACACACCCTCTTTTTTAAAAACATGCACCATTCATTTACGCCTACACGCAATGAGAGAGCCTTTTATACTCTACATTAATAAAAGCTGTCAGTGTTTACGTTGGGTTCATTATATTTGTCTTTTAAGCCACTCGATAAGTGTGTTCTAAAAACACGACGCGCACCGGAAAACCCCTCGTTCATGACTTTAAAAATTAAAACTTTAAAAGGTAAACCAGTATAAGTCGCTCAATAATAATTGCAAGCATTGAAAAAAAAAAATCTACATTTTAACATTTTACCGCTAAATTAGCTATATAATTTGGGTTGACTGTATATTGGTAACAGGTGCCAAGCAACACAGAGTTGAATATAAACATATATATTTTTACTTGTTTACCGGGGAGTGTAGGATATACAAAATATTTAAAATATTTGACTTCTGAATATACGTCTGACCATTCACAAGCGCGCATTCCAGCCGCGTAATAAGTAGCCTATTCCGAATTTACACAGTCATAGGTGTTTATCAGTATTTTATCAAATAGTTTCGAACGCGATTCATTCAATCACAATTGAGCCCAAAACATTCGATATATCAGGTATTCGATATACCATTGACTGATTAACCCATTCTAAACATATTTTCAAAACTTTTTCCTCTTTTAGTTGTATCATAAACTGAAGTTAACCACCATAATCCTCTCATTATTAGTATGATTGAACACTACGCTAAATTCAAGAAATAATCTATCAAAGGCAAGGATGGGGATATTTTGTGACGCTGTATTCATGTCATGAGAAGGGGGGAAAAAACTGTTACGTTAAATTGGATCAATTTCATGTCCCACTTTTGAAGCGAACACGGGATAACGTGATGCCCAGCCCCGCGCCTCCCTCTTCGGTCCAATCGCAGCGCGCACATGGCTCAGACTGCGGCGTCACACACGGGTTCGCGCTGGGAGGGCAAACGCGGCGCGAGGCGGAATTATGTAATGAGCGCCTGAGCTTACCAATGGCTGTAGGCGGAGAGCGGAGAATGAAAACAAAAAGCACATGGCTAGGCACGGCGGTACATGTGAATCGAGCGAGTATCGTTGACGCTCGCCTGCATCACAGGGATGTCCGTACACCTGACTTTTCAGTTATGACCTAGTTCTCCGAAATTCACGAGAACACTGTGCCTTAACCCGTGATGTCCTTTCCCTCGTTGGGTATTTACATCCTATGTATATACAGAACGTTTATCACGCCAAATACGATATAAACATTGAAAGTATGCATACTTGAATACATTTTTCAGTTCACACATAATTAGGTTTTACGAAAGCACAATGAAGTATTTGCACATGCTAAAAGATAATGTACATAGGCTATTTAAATATATCTTCGCGATTGTTTTTTTTTCAGAATCATGCGTCGTTAAATAGGCTATTACAAAATGTCGAGGTAATTCGGCGAACCTTACAGAGCTAGATCGATTTATTAGAATTATTATAAGATAGCTATCCATGCCGTTCCACTGCACCAAGCTATAAATGTACTTTATGGATCCGTTGCGCGACATTCAGTAGTGCGTAATAGAAACTTACAGACATGCAGTTTGACAGTGAGAAAGGCGACTGAAAGGAAACTGAATGATAAACAAGACTGTTTCTAAAAGCATCCAGAAATAAGTCTTACCTGTGTTGTTTGTATCTACTGCTGTCGTCATGTTGAGCCCCAGTAAAGTCATGCAGGTTTATAACAGAATCTCCAATGCAACACCCAGAGACAAGATGCACTCTCTCCAGATGCACTTCTGTTTTTCTCACAGATCGGTTCTTCTTTACAATAAAGTCATAACTGCCACGAAACGACCGTCCTAAAACCGCATAAAATACGCGCGCATCTGCTAGATGCTGAGAAAAGATGTTAAATGCTGCGCAAAGACGTCAGGGAAATGTGGTTCATTCAGCAAAAGTGTATCTTACGCCAGTGTGCCTGTCACTCGCCCAATCTGTGTCGCTCTGAACTGTTCTGTCAAGTCGGCCCGGTTTTGCTTTTTGCCTCGTTCCAAGGAGCATGGATGACATGAGCGCATGCGCGCGGCTGCACGAGGCTCGAAATGTGTCCATGTGACCCCGTGAGCCTCGTGGCCCAGTGACACAGTTTCTCCAGAACACATTTCAGTGCGTATTTTAAAAATCCCCGCGCACGTGGCTGCCTCTGTGTTGGGAAATGTAGTCGGAATTGAAGAGTTTGAAATCGCCTGGAATAGTTTGTAAGACTGAACCTGGTTTCTGTGCTTGCGATTCACGCGTGAATTTTTTTTTTTGAGTGAGGGGAAGTTTTCAGTCAGTGTTCAGCGCGAGGGATGTAGATTTCTCAGTAAATGTGTGAAACTCGTCGAAACGTTTATAAAGACCTTTGCTCACGCTCCAAATATAGGGCAACAATGCATGAAAAAAAGTAAACGTGAATATTACAGATCATATATAATGTGCCATTACTAACATGTTTAATATCTGATATGATTTTATCTGGCAAACTACAATTCTTGTGTATTATCACCTAAGTGTATTAATTATTCCATAGAAAAACAAAAAATATAGGGTGAATTATATCTGAGATATTACAGGAAATGGCAGAGTAATAATAAATAAATATACCAGTTTATTTATATGCTCATTAATTATAGGGTCATCACTTTTATCATGTACAAAATCACAATGTCAAGTTATGTTAATGTACAGTAAGTTGTGTTTTAGAGAGTTAATTTGTAACTTATAAAAGTATGTGTACACTGCAGACTAAGGGTAGAATAATTAACTTAGGTCTGAGGAAATATGTTTTGTACCTTTGGGGTAAGATGGGGTAAAATGATGGGGTAAAAGATTGCAAAAGACCCCCGGGGACATCAAATAATAGGTTGCTTGAAAATGTTAAACATAAACAATTGGAATTCATTGATATTTAAGTTGTTGTTATTTAATAATTCCACAGCCTAAGAGCAATTCTGTTAACCTCAAAAGATCCTCTATGCTAAACTCATGTGTATATCAGTAGCCTATATGGACAGTGTTCTTAAAGGGGACTTCTTCCTCCATCTTACCCTATATAGGCTATATATGTGTGTGGTTATATTATGTAGTTATAAGCTAGGATGAACAAAATCCTAATGTCTAAAGTCGTGTGTTTTGGAGAGTTATTTTGGCACTTTTTTGCGCATTTTCAGCTTTTGAAGCTGTTTTAAGGTTATTTTCAAAACAGCAGTTCACCCCCAAAATAAGTTTCTACTGTGTCCCAGATAGAGCGCCTCCCTTAGAGAACAGCTCACCAGCTTTTTGGAAGACCATTATCCTCTTTTGGGGCTCCAGCAGGCACGTGCCTGAGAACAAAACCGTGCTACTTAAAAAAAAAAAAAAAAAAAAAAGTAGAGCATCTCGCAGCAATGAAAGGAGTCACATCCGTAGCATCAATTATACTGGCCATGAGCCACAAGCTGCATTCACGTGAATCACTCTGGCGCCTTACTGCAGGTATGATTAATCTTTCTCACCTGTAACAACAGTGCGTGACGCTACACGTGACAAGCGGGTGGAAAACATAAACGTAGATGATTCACTGTGTGGCTGATGTTGTGAACTGACCACGCCTGTTGCTTCTATTTTCGGACTGTATCTTAATGGCAAGTGTCTGAATTTTTGTGCTGGTTGTTTTGACTATCGGGGACACGGATAATAACAGTGCCTCCACATAAGCGAGATGGTAAAGTTTTCCTCACGTTTGCACATCACGTTACCTGGACCAAACACCATGAGACCGGGCGCGCGCAGCATGTAATCGCTTGAGTGGACTTATAGCTGCGCACGCATCGACTCACGCGACTTGTAGCAAAGGCACGACTGCGTTTGACACATCGCTGAGCTGTCACATGCAAAAACACTCCGTACGCGTTACACGCACCGTGCCACACACGCGTTACACACACACACACAGACAGAGACAGAGAGAGAAAGACACGCCTCACATGGAGCGCACCGGTGTACCATAATCTAACCACGGTCTTTATATTGTTACCAGATGCACAGTATCTTGGTCAGTGCTAGATTTCAAAGACAGAACTAACCTGGTAATCAGAAACCCAACTGAAATATAAATTTCAATATTTCAATATAAATCAATTCTATATCTATCTAAATTATTTTGAAATAGGCCTAGTTTTTTTCCCAGAAAGTTATTTGACAAGTTTTTAAGTTATGTATTAGTTTTGAAGTTATATAACGCCCCTCTGACACACCCTAGTAAAATATTTCAAGCAATTGTTGATTGAGCATGGGCTTAAAAATGTGCTTGTATGCAGTAGAATTAAATAGTTGTAATGGTAAATTCTAAAGTTTAAAAGTTATGTTTTAAAAGTCATTAAGTCCATCAGAGATATCATGAGCATTGTAATTTTGAGCTTAAATGCAGGTTGCATATTTAGGCCCTTACAAAAAAGTTCTACATTACTCTCTTAAAAATAAAAGGCTATTTAATGTCATCTATGGTTGGAACCTTAGTTGTGTTAGGTTATGATGTTCAAATGGCAATAATTTATTTTTTGTACGGGTGATGTTTTGTTTTCGTACTACTCCAAGGTAGCCTACTTAAAAGCAGAGGCGTCATGCCCATTCAAAGTGAGGGGGCACGTGCCC
>JAFVLL020018200.1:0-39095 GCA_021397915.2 Tor tambroides | reverse complement strand
ACACACATACATATATATATATATATATATATATATATATATACACACACACAGTGTGTATAATTGTTTTTGTTTTGTTTTTTGAGCACAAAATCAGCATATTAGAATGATAATAGAAGGATCATGTGACACCAAAGACTGGAGTAATAGAGAAAAATTGGAGAAATATTTAAATTCTTGAAATATTTCACAATATTACTATTTTTAAATAATAAAAAAAATCCTAACAACCCCAAACTTTTTACCAGTGGTGTATATTTTAGTGGGTACTTTAAAAACATTTAAGTCATTTTTGCCAAAGAAAGATTATGAAAGGACACAATAAGAAAGGATCAGCCATTGTAGAAAAGCAGCAATTTGTGAATAAGTTGTTCTTTTGAATTCTTTTTACTGAATTGATTCTTAATGATTCATTCACAAGACTGATTCAAAATTTTACTTTTATGGTGCTTTAGTGTCATTGAAATTTGAAAGTTACAGTCCACCTTCATTCTTAATAAACAGTTTAGAATGACATGAGGATGAGTAAATAATGACAGAATTTTCACTTTACTTTGAGTGAACTATTTCTGTACGGTATTTTCCAGTTTGTGACTGTAGGCATGTGCATTGTTATATTTGTTTTATGACCATTGTATCATCCAGCCCACATGGTCTCCAGAGGACTTGCATCTGCACAGTGTATAAACAGACATACAGGCAGCTCCAAGCGGATATGGATAGTCTGTGTCAATTCCTGTTTAGGGAAAATGCTCTCTGTAGGTCCAGGAGTTTTACTTTTTGCATTAAACAGCAAGAGAGAGAGAGGAAATGGGCAAAGAACAGAGATACTGGAGAAACATGCGCCAAAGACCCTGCTGTTTCCCTCCGCATTCAGAATGTTCATTATCCAACCACAAGTGTGAAAGACATGCACACCAGCAGGGGCTGGACTGGACAGTTATTGGCTCTGGGTGACTTATGACGCATGCGGCAGACTCAGCACTATGGAATACTAAGAACCAGAGAGGGAAAGAGCCTCAGGACTCGCTCAGATGTTCCTCTGAAGTATGCCCCAGTAACTAAAAGATTGATCACGGCCCTGTGAAATGTGAAAGAGCATGTGTCTTAGCTGTCTTTGTGGTATGAAGCGCTACATCCTCGCCAAGATAAACCACATCCTTTCCTGGAGTTGCAAATGCTCAGATGAATTTGTTTTAGGTGACAAAGTGCATAAAGTTTTAAAGAGATGCTCTGGTCGCTTTATTAGCTGTGTTCTAAAACTTATTGAGTTGCCTGTGCAACTACACTGAACAAAAAAAAAAAAAAGTGTAGAAAATTTAGCATTTTCAAACACTGAATTAAAAGTGAAAATTTTTATTTTATTTTTTTTGTAAAACATACTCCAATAATCTTAAAGATTTCATGCAAGTTGCCTGAATGACAAGATGACTAAAAGAAAGCTCTGTATAATTGTTGGTTTTGGGTTCAGTGGATTCATGAATCAATACAAAATATTTGTATGTATATTTTTGTTAATTGGAGTATAGTTACAAGCTGGCAACATAATTGAAAACTCTGGAATCAGTTGTGAGGTAAGTCTCCTGTGTGCTTCACATGAACACTGCTGTTTGTTGCTGTCTGTTTAATTAAGTTGCTGTCTATTTAGAGTGTTCCAAATCAGTCACTTAGGAGGTTCCATTTCAATTAGGATTCTACCTTAGAAGGCAGCTGTCTGCACAGCTATTATTATAAGCTATTACTATTATTATTATTATGTACTTAAAGGGGTCATCGGATGCCCATTTTGCACAAGTTGATATGATTCTTTAGGGTCTTAATTAAAAGTCTATAACATACTTTGGTTAAAGGGTTCATATAATGCGATTTCTTGTTTTCCTTTTCTTTAGTGTGTTATGTAGCTGCTTGTGCATGTATACTATCTGCAGAGTTACAAAGCTCAAAGTCTCTCAGAAAAGGATTTATTCTATCTAAAAGAGAAGGCTGATCCAGACCAGGCTAAAACGCCTCATTAAAACACGCCCCCACATGTCTATGTCACGCTGTGGAAATATTTGCATAATGCTGCCCAAATGTTCACTCAAAGAAAGAAGGCGTGGTTTCAGTAACCGCAGTAGTGTTGATGCAGCCATGTCAGGGAGACGCTGTGTGTTTCTATGCGAAAGCAAAAGCACTTTATTTGGCCTTCCGGAAGTTGATGCAATTAGGAATCATTGTTAAGATTTGTTTACAACAGAACAGCACAACCCAAATGTTCGAATTTGTGCAACGCATTTTATGGACAACAGTTTTGTGAACCTAGGAGAGTACAAGGCTGGCTGTGCACAAAGGCTATTTCTAAAAAAAAAAAAAAAAAGGGTCAATTCCGACTTTGCTATGACAATCTGGCGGTCCTGAATCAGCAACTGTAAGTATGTTTTGTTATTAGTTTAAGTATTTGCTATTGACTGTTCAAATGCGGAGTTATGCGCAGTGTAGAGTAACGCGTTTTGTGTGTGTGTGTGTGTGAGAGAGAGAGAGAGAGAGAGAGACAGGGTCACATCACAGTGGAGTCAGCTTTCTTAGGGTGCTTTCAGACCTGTAGATTGTTTGCTTTGTTCCGAAACAGGGATTAATTTGTTACATTGTTGCATTTTCTTGGTTCAGTTCGCTTTCACATGGCAACATTGCAAAGCGTACTAAACTGTGTTTATGCAAGTCACGTGAGTAAAGCTGACCTCTTATTGGTCAGAGTTCACTTGTTTACGTTCCTTTGCGTCATTCATCAAGATGGATTGACAAGTTTGCTCCGCGGGCTTATTGCGGCTTTATAGCTGTCCTGGCAAACGCAAAACGAATGTAGCTGTCATTCCTCTCTAATATATCTATCTATATATAATTATATTTAATTATATTTTCACTATATATATATATAGGGCTGGGCAATATATCTCATGCGATATGCATGCGCATCTCGTCAGTAAAGCCGGTTCCTTGATTAACGGTAAATCTCCATCACCTGTTTTCAAATGGAGCGGCATTTAATACACAGAGCCGTAGTTCACTGACAAGCTACACAATATCGCTTTCATTATCGCAGATGAATCGCCTTCGATAATGAATGCGATATTGCGTAGCTTGTCAGTGAACTATGGCTCTGTGTATTAAATGCCGCTCCATTTGAAAACAGGTGATGGAGATTTACCGCTAATCAAGGAACCGGCTTTACTGACGAGATGCACATGCATATCGCATGAGATATATCGCCCAGCCCTATATATATATATATATAATGCAGTTACAGCCAGAGGGAATCTAGGCTTCGTCCGGACAGCATTCTTGTAATGCGCGGAGAAGAGTAATTAATTACACAACATTTTAATATGAAGAGGTGCTCTTTGGTTTTCAACTGCAATAACAAATATTCTCACTAACAAAATCAAAGTTTCTCACAAATTCTCACTTGCATTCACAAAAGACACTGACTGCTGCTTTTTATATAACATATTTCCCGTTATGAATTATGATACCGCTTGGTTCGTTGGTCCGTTGGGTCGGATTGCTTTCTCACCACGAGCGAACCGCTCCAGAGTCCGTTTGCAATCGAGCCGAGACCACCTCTTCAAGGAGGTCTCGGTACGCTTGTTTGGTCCGCTTTTGGTGCGCACCCGAGTGCGATTGCTGCATTCACACCTGCCCAAACGAACCGCACCAAGAGGTACAACAAACTCTAGTGCGATTCAACCGAACTAAATGAGGCAGGTGTGAAAGCACCCTTAATCGCTGCTTGTGTGCAAATACATATGAGCATCATCACTGTGTCTGTCTCTGTTCCCCTTTCGGGCTTGAACTGATGGTAAAACTAAGGACATTACTAACTGTCTTTATATTTACTTTGAAAGCTGAAGCTCGCAATTATGGTAAGGGGCGTTATATTTCCGACGCGTGCTAGTGGTGTTCGGCCAATCACAATGCACTGGGTCAGTTGGCCAATCAGAGCAGACTGCGCTTATCGGAAGGAGGGGCTTTGTAGAAAACGACGTGTTTGAGAGAGGCGGGGCATAGAGGAACAGCAATAATGTACAGTATTTGAAAAATAATGTTTTTTGAACATTAAAGCATGTCAACATATTATGTTACACCACACAAAATAATGATCTTTAAAATAGCACCATATGACCCCTTTGTAATTTCTCAATGGTAGTGTAAAAAACACCCTTTTTACCCTGTCAAAATCAGCTCTGTTTTCAGCAAGTCGTTTTTTTAGTCCATGTTGCTTTAAATGCTAATGATCTCTGCTGACCCCGCCCCTCTCTTCCGTGGAGTGACGAGCAGTACTGTTTACTTTAGCCACGAAACTGGCTAACTAGCATGTTATTAGGAAAGGCGATTTGTAAAGATTCATAAAAAACCCTTATACTCACTTCTTCTGTAGGTGAGGCTGGTTCACGAATGATTTGTGCAAACATAGATGCATTTAGGCAGATTGGGGATCGGCACATTCCTTTCAAAACGAAAGTAACGTTAATCCTCTGCGTCTTCAGCGGCTCAGATGTCGGGAGTAAATGATGACTGCTATATTCATTATTACATCCAACAACTAAACTTAATCTGAGACATCTTGTCTCAACAGCCCTCAGTGGCGGTCGGACTGTTTACAGCTCACTCAGGGCGGGTCTAAGGTAAGACAGCCTTGTCAATCAACAATCGTGGGAGCGGCCTGTGCAGAACTACGTCATTCTGACAGGAATCTCAGAACAGCCTGATTTGAGAGAGGGGATTTTAAAATAGGGATTTAAAAAAAAACACTGGGTGGATTTTTATAATTATAGGATGGATGTGTACACACACTTTCAACACACATTTTTGTTCAAACAACTTGAAAAGTGAATTTTGCATCCAATGACCCCTTTAAAATGTACTTTCTATCTCAGTGTTGCTGTTGTTTATTAGAATAAAACTAATAAAAATTGTTTGTATTAGTTGTTGAGGAATAAAAAACAAAACAAATATGAGAAATGTTCTGAAATAAAACAAGTTCAAGTTGAATTACTAAAATTACTAAAACTAAACATAAATTCAAATATGATAAATGATAAAAGCACATAAAATTACTAAAACTTTACTAAAAAGATTGAAATGAAAACTAAAAATATAGGCTAAATATTATATATATATAATCATAATCATTCAAAAATATTAATAAATAATATAATAGTATAATACTAAAACAACACTGACTCATAATAATCTCCCGTAATACCACCTGCTACTGGCAATCATTGTTCTTGTCTGTGACGTAACTGAAGCCTTTTAGCTCTAAATGGAAGAAGTTTTTGGTGTCTTGCCAAACTTCTTATTTCATAAGTCCTGAAAGTGTGACCAAAAAAGAAAGAGTTAAAAGCTGCTGTTGTCCTGTATTTTATTTTTTAGTGATTCACACGAAAACTGGCATGTCGCCTATCTAAACTTCTAACAGTTATGCATATTTAGCACAGCATGCTTTGGGATATGTTGCTCTTTTTTAAAGAAAGAGATAAATATTCATGATTTGACCTCCATGTGTAGTTAAAAAAGATGACATGAATACTGAGTCCCGCTGAGCAGTCATAATTGTTAGGCAGAGCATCAGAGTGAGTGTAATTTCTGGGTGTTGAGTGCAAATGGATTAGGTTTGCAGGAGAGATAAGAAGAACGTCGTCTCCGCTGAAGCCACACTTTGGATTATGAGTGAGAACTGTAGGAAAATCTATGACAACCCATATCCAATTCATTACCCAAGCCATTTATCATCTTGTCTAGATCCTCAAAATGGCTCTGTAGGAATTTAAACGATCCTTCACTGATCATACCCTCATTTAGTGGTCGACAACATCTGTATCGTCTTTAAATAGATTCCGAAACTTCAAGTGGAAAGATAGTGCGCTCTTTGTTTGCTGTGAAACCATGGAAATGCTTGCCTCGTCGGAGTGGGCTGCAGTAATGTGAAACAGTTAATGAAAGCTGAGAGCTTGTAGTCCTCTGCTTGGTCCAGTCATAAAAAAGTAACATCTATCAAGCTTAATCTGTGGTGTTAATTGCACCATATGATTTTCTCAAGTAGGCCAGGTTCCTGGATTTACGTCCATTATCAAAAGATCATAGCCTTCACTCTATTCCTAATTCTAACCATAACCAACCCCTAAAACCAAAGACAAATGGTAGGAAACTAAACACTAGTATGCAGGCATGAATGCTTTGGCCACCGCATCAAGTGGTCCCATTGTACATACTTAACGTTCATTCTTGCATAGCGGTAACACAGTTTAGTACTCAAAGGAGCGATATAGTTGAAAACTGACCATAAAAAAGACATCTTACACTAATGGCCGGAACAGAATGCTGAGAATGCAATGCATATTGTACCTCAGATGGTGTTGACACATTCTGGATTGCAAATTTGCATAGTTAGATTCATAGACTTGCATAGAATATGTTTTAGGCCTAACCAAGGAGGTCTATAACACCTAGTTTGAGCTATCCATTAGCATTCCTCTTCATCTCAGTGGCAGTTATTTGGACGTATGTGATTTGATCTGTCATTTTTTGCTAATGGTTGCTCAGTTCTGCAGCCAATTTTGAGCCAATTTCCTGAACTATGAAAAATGCTAAACTCTTACTGTAAAAACAATAGTTCTAAAATGAGTTTTTTTTTCTGTAGCAGTGCCATAGAAGAATAATTTTTGGCTTCCCCAAATAACCTTTCAGTGATCAGTTCTTCAAAGAATCTTTTTTTTTTTCCTGAAAGAACAATTCAATAGTACTAAAAACCTTCTTCCACTATAAAAACCCTTTGTGTAATGGATTTTTTTTTTGTTAAAGGTTCTTCATAGGACCATGGATGCTAATAAAGAACCTTTATTTTTAAGAGTGTGTATATATTTATGTGGTGACATGACACTTGATTGGCTGATGACACACTGTTCCGAACCCTTCATTAGTGAGTTTCACACTTGGCTCATTCGGAGCTTTTGTTTGGGAACCTGGCATGTTTTCTCTCATAGTTTGGTTTGTTTAGGCATATATGAACACGGCAATCATGGTCGGATCCGCTCCAAACCAGTTGGTCCAAGATTGGCTGAACAATGTGGTCTTGGCCTGATTGAAAACTCTGGAGTGGTTTGGTTGTGGTAAGAAAGCAATCCGACCCAATGGACCAATGATCCAAGCTGTATCATAATTCATAATGGGAAATATGTTACAACAGTGTCTGTTTCTGTGGGTGAGCACATTACATATCCAACGAGAACCATTTATCTTAAAATGGTGTGTAATTGCAATTCTCTGAAACAGGTGCATTGCAAGAATGCTGCCCCGACAAAACCTTGATACTATTAGCATAATCCCAGAGCATAGAGGTGCACTCTGACCAATGAGAGGACAGTTTTATTCACATGTGAAATGCATAAACACATTATGGTGTGCTTCGAAATGTTGCCAAACGGAAACAAGAAGAAAATGCTAAATTGTAATGATTTATGTCCCTGTTTCAGAACAAAGCCAACAATCTACTGGTCTAGAAATGCTTTCTTGTGACTATACAAGTCCATTTGAATTGGGCATAGGTAAAATATCAAAAATTAAATATATTTACTTGCAAAAATCTGTACACTCTTAAAAATAAAGATTCCAAAAGGAGGTTTTTGCAGTATTGAAGAACCATTTTGGTTCCCCAAAGAACCTTTCATTGAACAGTTCTTTAAAAAATTCCTTTTTTTCTTGGTGTGAAGAACATTTGAATAATTCAAATAACATTTTTCCACTAACCTTTTTCCCTTTTGTGTAATGGAAAGGTTCTATACCATTGATTCCAATAACAAACTCTTATTTTTAAGAGTGTACTGGTGCAAAACCCAGAAAAACTTTGGGCCAAACCCCAAACCTTGGGCCTAAATGTAGTTTTCACCCCTAAAGAATTGAATGGCGACAAACTGGGACAGCACAGACATTTCATGTGTTTGCATTTTACTCTTCACGGCTTCTTTCGTCATGCAGAACTGATGCGTGTAATTTGCAATCATTTAGCATTATGTGATCAAAAAACAGCTTGACGTTTTCCATCTGCGTTTGATGAGGGATTAGTTCTGAACATTTACATTGCTTACACTGTATATAATATTCCTTTAATTAGAAAATGATTATCTGCTCGTTCTGATCTGCTCCGCCATTCTGGAGAAGTTGTCTCTGAGGAGAAACATTCAATCGTCACCCACTCTCTTGAGGCGTTGATGGAACATCCCCATCATGTAAACAGCAATTATGTCGAGAGTTGAATCAAGCAATTGACCTTAAAAATTAGAGGTCTGAAGTTGTTTCCCAACAAAAAGAACCTCACATAACCTTATCTACGTTTTGATCACGTATGCTCTTTTGAGTTACTCTAAGCAGCTCAAGTATTCCAGATTCGTCGTCTTCAGAAGATGGTGGCTTGATCAAAGGGGACTGCTGTTCTCACATTCACCCTTAGCTAGGTAGATTCTGTAATAGTCGTGCCACCAGTGGGAACATCAGCGCCTTGTTTGGGGGGTCTCGCACAGCATTAAGAAGGAAGGCGAAATTCTCATATCCGTTGAGCGAATGAATCATTAATCCTCTTATATGCTCGACTAAGCACGCTCAGTCTTCATAATGTTCCCCAAGTTTTGAAATGCATAAAACTGGCAGTTAATATTCACAGCAGCAACAGAAGAAGAAAAATCAAGTTCTGTTATGACCCAAACCCTTACTTACAGTAAAAGTAGGGGTCTGTGGTTTCGACTGATGTCTGGGCCTTTGCGAATGCTTTCCATGAGGACATTGGTTTGGACGTGGCTCTGCTTTTCCCTCCGTGGTTAGAGAATGGTCTTGGGCCGTGTCATGCAGGATGGTCAGAGCGAATAATGGCACGTTTTTCAGGGACATGTGGACAGATTTGTCCAGCAGCCATTCCAGCAGGATTATTCGGGACTTTGTTTTATTGTACTCAAGCAACGTATGGTAGACTGAGACGGTTGGTTAATCGAGCATTGTCTTCATTGCTGCTCCAGGCTATGTCCCCTTTTCAACGGCAAATCACTGGAAGAATGCTCATTCGCTCTCATCTGGAAATCATCAGCTTGCTTTTATAGAAATATAGTTGAATGTCAATATTTAGTGTTGTTCGGACTGAATGAACTTGTGGTGAGTGAAGGCTTTACCTCCAACATGCTCTGTTGCTGTTTCTGTTGCCATCCTGTGTTTATTATTTTTTCTCTCATATTGCTTGTGATGACCTTGAGCCGTAAACCTTCCTGTCACATTCATGAATTGGGCCTTGAGAGAAAATCACTACTTTAATATGAATTAAGCAGAATCTTAAGAACTGGTTATTGATATTCATTTCCCAGTTCATAAGCCCTCGATTCGAATGACTACCAAAATTGATTCGCTTGTGATTCTTCCGATACATTTCACTTGTATGAAAGAAATTCTCTCTCAGCTACTGCTGTAAATTATACAGGGATCCTTCTAACTTATAAGCTAGTAAGAAAAAGGTAAGAGAAAAAACGTAAGAAAAAAATATTTAAACAAATTAACAGCATGGCCCAAACTCTGCTCACTTCATATAATTTTGCAGATTTAATAATGAACGTACCCCAAAAATAAAGTTTAAAGTAAGCTTTCATTTGAATTTCCAGTGCAAAAAAAAAAAAAATTATAGTTATAAGAAAGATTGAATGTATACATATGATTCATTCACATACTGTATGCAATATTGTAATATAAAACACTTTCCATCCAACCTGTAACATTTTAAATTATATTAGTATACTATCACTGAAAGTATGATAGTGTGATTCTGTAAGAAGTTAATTCAATGAAGGAGCCACCAGACTAATTCAAATGGTCAATCTCCTGAGTTTGTGAGTCTTTGAAGGATTGAATGACTTGTTTTTTTAATCGAACTGTACTCCTTGTGCAGTATGTTTTTTTTTATTCACTAAAACATACCGGTTCATACGAGTAATTTGTTCATGAATTAGATTACTTTTTCTTTCATTTACTAAAAAAGAACCAGTTGTTTTTCCTAGCCTTAAATCGTAGTAAACTCAACTAAATGCTAAATGTCTTTGTTCACTCAGATGTGGGCTCTTGCCCAAGCCATATACCCAGTTCTCACTGTTCTCATGAAACATAAGGATCTTTTCTCTACAAATCAAACATATTAGCTAAAGCCCTCAGTCACGTTAGTGTAAAACTGAAGGCTGCTATTTTCTCTTTTTTAGATTTCCTACAATCTCTCTTGGACACGTTCATGGATTCTGTGCCTGGCATAATAACCTAACCTCATATGACCCCTGAGGAATTTGATGTATTGAGTTGCATTATTCCCACTCATTCTGTACGGCTCATAAGTCCCAAATAAAATTTCGAGTTCTCTGTGTTCTTGCATTCCTGAAGTCTGTGGTTTGACCTTGATGGCCATCTTGTTTGAGGAGCTGCATTCTTAACAGCATCTACACTGGATTACATTGAAACAAAGGTTCATCTGCTCCAAATGAGCCAAAAAAAAAAAAAAAAAGCTCAGTTGTGAAACGTGCTCATTCAATATGCAGAAAGAAAAAGACTCTAATACTGTGCCTTAACTAAACACTATGTGATAAAACCACAAGCAATATAAGCATTCGCTTATAGTTTACTTTACTTTACTTTTAGTCATTTAGCAGACGCTTTTATCCAAAGCGACTTACAAATAAGAAAAAAGTAACAAACTAAAAGTCAAAACTCTGTTAGAAACATGCTAGCAACAAGCTAAAATATCTTGGGAGCATGACAGTAACATGGCAAAACTTAAAACATGCTAGCAACATGCTAAAACATGTTAATATAATAGAGTATATCGCACTAGCAACACCAAGTAACAGTGATAACAAACTACACTCATTTAGTTTTCATATGATATTGTATATTGTATAATAATTTTTACTTCAGCGTTTACAGTTAGAGGAAACAACATATTGACTTTATAATATCACATGTCCTATTTTTCACACAGTAAATGTACGAAGTACATAAGAAATGAACTTAAATGTCCCTGCGATACTCATCACTGATTAACACATCTCTGACTTTCTTTAGGTTGTAGAATCGATTGATTGGTGTTAGATGGTATTAAAGATGGTCAGCCTTTGTTTTCTGTTTTGTCGTGTTTTTTGAGTGATGAATAACTGAAATTTGTGTTCAGTTCCAGGAGCTCCAGCTGGACAGGGAAACCTTGTTAGTAACCAATCGGAGTCTTGCAGAGGAGAGCCTCTCACATCGCCCTCACCTTCAAAACGGCAAGCGGCAGTTGGCTGCAAAGTACGAGGAACTGGCAAAACTGACCGCTGCCTGCAGGGAAAAGCAAAGCCGACTTGGTGAGTAGAGGTTTAGGGTTTTGTGTGAGTGATGCTGTGAATGCTAATTACACCAAGCATTTCTCATTTTCCTCATGATTCAATACACATTGTGTTGTTTGCGTCTTATATTAACTATAGCTCGGTCTAGGCAATAAATCCATATCAATATTTATCAGAAAAAAATAAGTCCTTGATATTGATCGTCTCGTCTTGCTGTATGAGGAGACTCCACATGAAATCAATCTCTTCAGAGCTGATCGGTCACTTCATGATTTCATTTGTTGGAATAGTGCATTCAAGTCATGTCGGATCCATCATATTTACAAGTTGAACGCACATGAACGCCACCACAATGTCATTATTACAAGTGGGAAACTCAAAATTTTTTTTGGGGGGGGGGGGACGTGTCAGTGTGAAAACTTGTCAGATGCAATGGACGCAGCCAAAGATACATGTGCAGCGTCTGTATTGACGGTAAATTTGTTGAAAAAATAAAATGATTATTTTTTTGTAATGTACAATAAAACTATATAAGTTACAGGTACAAAATATTATATTATTGTATAATTACCATAGAATATATAATTATTCAGTTTACATCACCTTCATAAATTAAACAAAAACAGAAAAAAAGAAAAAAACACGATGCGCATTCTTCATTCATCATTTTGTAGATGTAGAGTTAAAAAAATCATTGAATTTTATGTCGAAAAATTAAATCGCCGACCAAAGTGACTTGAATGCACCTGACGTTGTAATTACGACTTGTCATCTCGTAAGTACGAATGTCCCAGGAGGACTTGAACCCAGCAGAAGCGACTGGCAAATACAGACTGAAACTCAAAGGTCTTTGTGACAAACCGCCAAAATAAAAGTTTGGTGTAATTTGAAGAATAATGACAGAAATATATTACTATTGTCTACAATTCTAAAAGTAATAATAACAGCAACAATACAATTTATTAAAACGTTACATTGAATTAGTAGTGCAGCACCTTGTTTGACAAAAATTTTTTTTTTTTGTTGCAATTCATATTTTCGTTTGAAAATATATTTTAATTTAAATCTTAAAGTTTTAATGTTTTATAAATTCCTTACTTTTCACACCATTTTAAATGGTTCATTTAAATAATAAAACACAGTATCCAGAAAGTGAAAAAAACAAACAAACATAGAATTTGGGGGAAAAAATAAAATGGATTTCAAGGATTACTCAGTCACACTTTAATTTAAGGTCCAATTGTCGTGATTTACAAACCATCAACTACAACTTTTGCTTCAAACGCCTAATTTGCTGCTTATTATAAGTTTAGGTATTGGTAGGATTAGGGATGTAGAATATGGTCATGCAGAATATGTGCTTTATAAGTGCTAATAAACAGCCAATATGTTAATAATCGGTATGCTAACAAGCAACTAGTTAATAGAGAGAATTGATCCCTATACTAAAGTGTTACTGATTACTCTATGGAAATTACTTTTAAACAAACAAATTCTTTTTACATCCATTTTCAAAAAAAACATGGAAAATGCATTTACATCCACAATAATGATATAAAATGAATATCGATATTGAACAATATGAAAAATTTGGCTATTGGATTTTTGACTATATCACCCAGCCCAAGCTATACCATAGTAGGCCTATATAATAGTTAGTTCCGGTCCTCTAAACTGATTAGCGATTAGGAAGTGGGAAAACCAAGAGTAGATCTGGAGTGGTTTGATTACAGAACTGCTTTAACCACACACTCTGGCCCACCCTGCCTTTTTTTTAACCTCTACCTGCATTTTATGTTGCTTCTCTGGTTAGGTTGTGTTTAAAATGTGACCCAAAAGTGTCAGGACAGAACGTCTTTCAGGGAAAAATTATTCTGTGCTCCTCCCAGATTAAAGCAACGTTAGACACGATAATTTAAGCATGTTGCTAATCTGATGACCGATATCTGATGATACGCCGGCTGTTGACTGAGCAGTTTAAGAATAGCATGGGGACACTGCTGTGTTTCTGGTGGTAATATTTCAATATCACCAGGCAACATTGTTCCATAATAACACACCCTGACGTCCAGAGCTCCTAAATTATTCAGCGCGAGAACGGTTGACATGCTGAACTATGCTTGGATTGTTGATCCGTCCAGCTGCGATCTCCAGTGCTGGAGCAGCGTTACCTTCATTCGCCCCCTTACCAGGGTGGAGTGTAGCAGTCAGGTCCCAAAGGGGTAGTCTGGGGCCACAAGGTCCCCACCTGGCTTCCCCAACTCTTTTCAACGCCAGTCCAGGAATAACTGCCCTCATCTGGTTCAGACGTACTTAAGGTGCTCAGATTTCACTTCCCTAACAGTTCCTCATGGGTTCACAGGGACTTGTTTTCCTTTTTCTCTCAGCATGGCCAGAATAAGAGAAATATTATTGTGTTCTTCTACGGTTTTCCTCTCTTGGCTGAACGCTCAGCATGATAGTTTCTCACGCCCCATCTTTTTTACTGGCCCACTGACATTGCATGCCGATTATCAGCTTGTACAACAGAGAGCTTGTGGGTTAGAAATAAGTTCTTTTGTTATTGTTTTCTTTATTATTTTAGGCTTCAGAGTTCATAACGGTACATGGTCAGGATTTGAGCATTGACTCCGTTCAGTGGTTAAATAGTCATGGTATTCTAAATGTTTATTAAGCCGAGGAAAATAAATTGGAGGAAAATAATTTTGACTTGAGCTTTCCTTCAGTTTGTAAAAACAAACAAAAACATGTTTATATTAAGGCACTTACAATGGAAGACTGTTGGGCAATTGTACTGGAGGTTTTAAACGCAGAAATGTTTTTCAGTAAATATATGTGAACTTGGCCTTTCAAGGTTTGACTGCTTCTCTAGATGGATGAACTTGTCAAACGATTAATCACATCCAAAATAAAAGTTTTTGTTTACATAATAATTTGTGTACTGTGTATATTTATTATGTATATATAAACACACACACATAGAGTATAAATTTTTTAATATTTACATGTATATACATTTATATATTTGTATTCTTATATTTTACATTATACATAAATATAAACAACATATTTTTCTTAAATATATACATGCACGTGTTTGTATTTATATATACATAATAAATATACACAGTACACACACATATATTATGTAAACAAAAACTTTTATTTTGGATGCGATTAATCGTTTGACAGCACTACCCAAAAATGAAAATTATGTCATTAATTATACTTACCCTCTTGTTGTTCCAAACCATCACATTATGGTTGAACCACTGATGTCACATTGACTATTTTAATGATGTCCTTACTACCATTCTGGGTCTTGAACTTGTCAGTTGCGTTGCTGTCTATGGAGGGTCAGAAAGCTTAATTGATCTTGTGTATCTGTTTCTATGCCCTGCAAACTTAAATGTTTGATTTTCTGTGATGTACTCTACATTGTTGATGCAAGTTAGTATAATGATATCTAGCTGGTTAAAATAGATAAAAAAAAATTAGGGCTGTCAAGTTATTAATCGCGATTAATCGCATCCGAAATAAAAGTTTTTGTTTACATAATATATGTATGTGTACTGTGTATATTTATTATGTATATATAAATACAAACACATGCATATGTATTTTGAAAATATTTACATGTATATACATTTTATATATTTATATTCTTATATTTTATATTATATATTTAATATATAAACAACATATTTTTCTTAAATATATACATGAATGTGTTTGTACTTATATATACAAAATTAATATAAACAGTACACACACATATATTATGTAAACAAAAACTTTTATTTCGGATGCGATTAATCGCGATTAATAACTTGACAGCCCTAAAAAAAATACATTTCAACATTTAATGAGAAATGTAAATATTTATACTAACAGCAAATATAAAGATACACAACTACAAATAAAAATCAATCATTCTTTTCTGTTGGGCCAGTGAAAATGCTTGCTGCACAAGAACTACTGGCCCAACTTTTGTCAACAAGAAAAATTCTTGTTTTACCTTGCTTCTCCATCATTTGATTTCTTAGTGCTGCTATGATCAGTTGGAATTGTACTTATGTAATTTAAAAGAAGGTTTTTTGGCACATGATTTAACCAGGGTGTAAGATTAGTTGTGGAAGGCAAATAGCTTTGTGAACAAGACCTATAATGAGCCTATTTTACATAGAATTAAGCTGTGCTTTTGCACTAAGAAGAATGACAGTAACTTTAATTAATTAAACCAAATGAGTTTAAGTACTCGTTGATGCTTACTTTAAGGGTATTAAGTGTCTTGGAATGTGGGTGGACAGTGAAATACCACACTCAAAAGTAGTGCAACTGTTTAGTTTGCTTCTCTGTGTGTTTAGGCCTAGTCAAACAACAAGTATCTGTTGTGTACACTAATTTTTTTTATTTTTTTTTTGTTTGTGTACACTGATTTTTTTTTTTGTTTGCGAAGGAAGCTGCTTAAATGAAGTTGCCCAGCTGGGATCTCAGAGGAAAACGTTGGAATTCTGGAAGTCTGTCTCTGAAATTCTTGCTCCGCCATCGTTCTTGGCCTGTTCATTGCACAACCTGCTGTGTGCATAAATGATTTAGGCATGTGGTGGCTGTACAGACTACAAGTTTAGCCAGTTGCATTAATTCATGTAAGGTCAGGCCGTATATTTCTGCTGTAGCTCACAACATTGGCCCACCCTTCATACTTTTGGGCCTGCATTTTAGCCCTTAGACCAAAGAGGCTGATATGTATTATTTGTTGACTTTTTTGGCCCCTCCTCACCATTGTGCAGCCCATCTAGTGATGCAGATCCATTTGAAAGGGCTTTTGTTTGAAACCCCACCTCCAGTGCCGTTCAAAGAAAAGGCAAAGATTCATATGATAGTCAGAATGTCTCAACCGCCGACCCACCCTTTCACCCGAGAGCCCGGGAATGTCTGGGAACCAAAGTCTGAAGGAGATAGATGAAAAAAGTTGCTGGAGTGAAATGCCAGCAGGAAATTGAACTGTCGTGAGCGGGCAGAGAGGAGGAGGAGACGGTGGGGTTCCTTCGGTGTCCAACAGAGCAACAAAAGATCAGCGGAGATATCTGCTAGTCCGCTTACACGCTCTGACAGTGCTTGTACAGGAAGTTCCCATCTCCATGGCCACACGGGCAAAGATCCACTCAAGAAACGCTGTTTCACAGGACGCTTTTTTTCCTTCGATCTCGCAGCTGCCGGCCAGTGACGGAAGGAGGGTGGAATGTTCACCTTCCTGTCACCATGTAGCACATATGTACCAGTGCCTCCAGCTGCAGGCTACAGCCGGATGGGTGGGAGAGATCGTTCCCCCAACCCCAAACATCTGATTTTAATTATCTCAGAGCTGAAAGAAAGAATGTAAAACTGTTGGATTGCTCCATCAGCTGAGACCGGAGTTCTGGCTTGGAGGCTTGCGAGTTATTGCGTAATACGCAGTGGCAGTGGCAGACGTTAGGAGAAGAATTTGGCTCTGGAAGGTGCACTACTAGCTTCTTGGTGGGAATTCAATCTAGCTTGATGATGCCACCATGTCGGGCGGTTTCGCTCCCACTTAGACTTCCCATTTGCTTCTAATGCTTTTGCCAAATGCGAACGAGCATGACTCAAGATTATTTAAGTCTCCTGTTCCTTCTGTTCTTCCTCACATGTGGCCAACGGCACATTCTTGACCTGTAGTTTTTTCTGAAGGGCGACGTGGTGCTGATATGCAATACCATCCATCCTGCTTCAAAAGCAAAGAGCACTGCAAGTGCCCTTTTATTGTTAACCTAGCGTGACGACACCGTTTACCCGAGGCCCGACCTGCTGACCTTTCACACACACTACAACCTATCATTGACATCTCAACACAGAACTCACCAAACTGGTTGTCAAATGCTCCACCCTTAACAACAAAACCCCCTCCACCCCTCCGGAGGGGGGTCAGCCGTCATTGCGAGTGTGAAAAGGGCATCTTTGTCTCAAAGTGCCTGTAAATCACATGGCTAAGAGGCATGCTGGGGCAGCCGAAGAGGCCGGGGAACTTTGTGAGAGCGTACTGATGGAGGAGTTGGTAATTAACAGGATGTGAAGTCGCTCTGGCCCTCTCTCAGTGTTTGAATGTAGGGGCAGTTATCAAAGCTGGATTAGGGCCATTGAGCTACCACACACGAGGCCTTAATCACTCAGTGGGAGAAAGGGGCCTCTCACAAGCTTTTGAAATCAATCTCCTGAGAATCCAACCCAAACTGGGAACTCCACACCAAAAGCCCTTAGAAAAAATACACTTGATACATTATGTTGACATTTCTGTTTGACTCTTTCACATTGGCTTAAGCTCAGTGACATTGAAAGGGAGGGATAACTAAATGCTCTGCTGAATATTAGGAAAATAGCTCAAATATTTTCATAACAAATACCACTAATAAGCATAAATTGTCTGTAATATGGTAAATTATGCTCAAGTTCATTCGCAGTACTATGATATAAGTATTAGACAGTATTATAATATAGGACCGATCTGCTCCTTCATGATACATTTGATAGAACTGTATCTAAAAACTATGTTAATGCGTCTGATTTAGCATGGTAATATAGTTGGAAAGTTGAAAATAACTTTTCTATTTTAATGTATTTTTGTTTGTTCCTTTGATGGCTGAGATGTGCTGCGTAATATTTTTGTGGAAATCATAAACCATGAAAAAGCATTTATTAACAGTAGAAATCTTTTGAAATAATAAAAGTCTGTACTATCACTTTTAATCAGTCTTTAACACATCCCTGAATAAAAGTATTAATTTCTTTCAAAAAAGAAAAAAATGTAGGCCTACTGACCCCAAATTTTTTGAACAGCTGTATATTGTTGCAAAAGATTTCTATTTTGAATAAATGCTGTTCTTTTAAACTTTTTATTCATCAAAGAATCCTGAAAAAGTATCACAGTCTCCAAAAAATATTAAGCAGCACAACTGTTTCCAACATTAGTAATAAATCAGCATATTAGAATGATTTCCGAAGGATCTTGAGACACTGAAGACTGGAGTAATGGCTAATGAAAATTCAGCTTTGCCACCACAGGAATAGATTATATTTTAAAGTATATTAAAACAGAAACCTGTTATTTTAAATTGTAAGAATATTTAACAATATAACTGTTTTTACTGTATTTTTGATCAAATAAATGCAGGCTTGATGAGCACTGACACTTCTGATGACACTTCTTTCAAAAACATCTTACAGAGCCCACCCCCCCCCCCCCAAAAAAAAACCTTACTGATCCCAAACTTTTGAACGGTAGTGTATATAAACTTAGTGCCTATTTTTTATTTATTATGAGCCATTTATGGCCGTACACGATTGTTGAAAGAGATGTAATCATGTTGATTCTGTTTTGAGCATTTTGCGGTTTATTAGAAGAAATCACATGCTGACCTAGCTGTCAGGCCTTTTAATTAAACAGAAAGGTCTCCTCAGGCACCTGCATCCCTGTGTTTGTGCTTTTGTGGTGTCTTCACATTGTCTGTTTTGACCCGAGGAAAACCCGAACAAAAGCCCTCAATGAGTGCATTCTTCAGAAGGGCGCTGGTGTGTTTTCCCCTGTAATTTTGCATCAGAAGTTTACTCTTTAACACAGAATCTTGCAGTGCTGAATCATTACAGATATCAGTTCAGTGCTTTAATCAAGGAGAAGTGTGAATCATTTACTGCCCTCATATTGTTCCAAACCTGTATGACTTTCTTCTGGGGAAAGATCATCATTGATTTATGACTTGGAATATAGTGCTGAAGCCATATGGACTGCTTTTATGGTTCTTTTTGACATCTTCACTGTGAACTGTCATGCGTTATGATATTTTTATGTAATTATCCTTTTGTGTTCCATGGAAAGAAATTACAGCATACTGATTTTAGAACATTCATGTTGATTTTTGGCCCAAACTAATCTTTTACACGTGAATACGAGAGGATTTGATGCGCAGGCTTTCGCATGCAAACCCACTGGGGTTCTTTAGTCGTCTGAAGTTATTCCTTTCATTCTGATGACAGGAAAGCAGCCGGTGGTATTTATCTGTAAAGACCACAAAAGAACACCCACTGTTCTGTTATTTTGACAGGAAGTGAGGGAGTGCATGCACACACGCTTGCAAAGTAGAGGGCTTTGCAATTTTGCCTGTGCATATGCTCACACATTAATCAAGTCTATTACAACTAGTTTTGCCAAGAGTTCCATTAAACAAAGCCAATGTGAACTAAACCACCTGGAATAAATTCCAGATAATCAATTATTCCAAATAGTTGTCACTCTTATACTTGTATACCGTCCATCATTGTGGAAGTACACACCAATTTCTTTATTGAAAGAGAAGGTGAGTTATAGAAAGTGAAAATATTCTTGAATGAATGATGGGAGGCTGATCACAGCAATGTGATGACAAAGCAGCATTAGTTGGTGACGCAACCAAAACGTTTGCTAAAGTGTTACATTTCAAGGTGGCTTTACACAGACAGAAGTCCTTGTGTAAATAGCGCTTTCCTTCATACATATTAATGAGTCCAATCCATTGACATATGACTTGGGTTGACAGGGTGCATTGCGCTGAAAAATTGACTGGTCCACTGGGTCTTGCATGCTAAGTTCTTTTAGCTGCTCAAAACTTATTGAATGAATGTGTTTTATTGCAATGAACAATTAATCTTCAATCAATCATTCACCAGTCAGCTAATATCTCATGCTTAGAGGCATGCTTATGCATATTTTACTGACATAATAATTAGGGTAATCACCTAGCTGGCAAGATAAAAATAATTAGGTTTCAGTTCACTTCAAAATGCTTTTGTGGCATGACAAAAATAGATTTATTGATAACCAATTTTGAGCACGTAAAATCAAGTTCATTTACATCCTCTGAAAGCTGCACTAACACTGCAATAAAATTAACAGGTTTTTTTCTAGGTTATTGATAAGTCAGCAGCAGTGTTGCTATTGTTAACTAAAACTGAAACTATTAAAAAGTGTTTTCATTAATTGAAACTAAGCTGAGATAGAATGTAAATATTAGATAAAATGCTTTAAAAAGCTTAAAAACTTGTTGCCTTACTGAAAATAAGTTGAAGTACTAAAATAAACTAAAAGTAGGCTATACAGTAGCTGTGTCCGAAACCGCTCCCTATCCACTATGTATAGTGCACTATATCGGGTGTCAGCCATTTTGTAGTGCTGTCCGAATTCTGAGTGAACGACTTCATTCCCTACATTTGTTCACTACTTTTTACCCACAATGCATTCTGATTTCGAGTGTACAACCGATGTACACTCGCTGAAGCACTATTTCCCACAATCCAATGCGGAGAACCGATGAGCTGGAAGAGAGAGCGGGAGCGAGCGAGTTTGAATGAGAGATAACGTTTAATTTACATAAATGATGATAATTTAGTTGATATTTAAAAATGTTCGTTGGTGGCGTATTCATTCTGATGTCAAATTAACGGTCGCCTGAGGGCGCTCTACGGCCATTGTCATCTTATCTGTGAGCAAAAACGCTGCTCGGGAGAGTTTCGAGATACTACAAACAATAAATACATAAAATTATGAACGTGTTAATGTGAGTTTATTTTTGTTGACAGTATTTTAATAGTATTTAATGATTATGAACATACTTACAAGACAAATTAATAATATACCATCAATGAAACCAAGCTGATTACAATATAAAGTCATTTTAAGTGTTATTGCTATTAATATTATTTTATAAAATATAAAAGTACATATGTGAGGAAGATGTTTTTGCAACAGTCTCACGCGCAGTGTACACGTCACCGTCCGAATCCGTTCACTTCATTTCGTTCACTCCTTCTGATATAGTCCACTCAACTGCCATACACTATATAGGGATTAGTGAATGAGTGAACGAGTGAGCGATTTCGGACACAGCTAGTGTTTCCCTCAGGATTTTGTGAGACTGTGGTGGGTGGACCTCGGTCCCTCTAGGGGGGTCCGGGGGCATGCCCCCCCGTAAGAAAATGTTGTACATTTTAAAGTTAAATTCATCTATGTGGTACACTTTGAGAGTTCAAAATTAAGAGCTCCAACACAGGTTCAGTGAGCAAAAAAGCTGGTGAATTGACTTGCACTTGAGGTTTAAAGGGGGACTCAATCCTCTTTTTAGTTGTGATATAGAGTCTCAGTCTAAATTACACTTACACCGGTGAATTTGGAAGCCAAACAAATTAGAATATAATGACAATAATAATAATGTTATATTATTATTCCTATGACAGTAATAGCCATATATTGGAAAACAATTACACTGTAAAATAAATGAAAATGAATATTTCACAGGTATATTATTTACCTTATTCTACAGTAGGGAAATTACAATACTTTTGTCCTAATTTACACACGTGCAAGCAGGGCCTAAAACTAACTTTTTGCCACATCTGCCATTTTAATCACGATACAAACAACATTTTCTGGTGACTTGAGAAAATCTACCAGCCACAAATATTTTTTCCTGGCCATTAAACTGTTTTTGCAGTTGCTGCTACTACAACTACTAAACTTATTTAATAATTTTAAAAAATGCCATTTGAAATTAGAACCAACCACTGCATTTTAATCACGATACAAACAATGATGCTACATGTAGATGTAGCATGAGCAGTATTTTTTTTATTTAAATTTGATTGTATCATGTCAACATTTGAAGCAAAAACAGAATTGACTGACTTCAGCTTTGTGAAATTATGCTATAACCTGCAAAAAACAAAAGCAGCAGACAGGCTGAATTTCACTCTCTGACAGCAGGTGGCGCTTATGGAAGAGCAGTGATAAGAGGGGAAAAAATGCATTCGAAACTTCTCTCAAGTCAGTTCCCTTCAGAAATAGATTTATATAAACCCCCACCACAATATTTATATTTTTCATCCAATAAACAGTGAGCTTGCTCTGCCTGTACAATATTTTCTTTGTTCGCGTCTGTTAATTTTAGTCCTTGCTTGCAAGAGATAAACCTATGAACTTTTATTTTGGCGGAAAACTCCAGCTTCTGTGAAAAGAGGTTTACAAACGCGTCTCATTTCAAATCTAGCGAAATACTGTCAACGTTTGCCCATTAAAATGTTGAAAATTATACTGATGTGAAAACAAAGCGTAACTGGTGCCCATTGCGTTCTCAGATGCACGCTAAACTCACAGTACATTCAAAAACAGACTTCACTGTGAAAGGAGCCGCTCTGAGACGCGGAAAACACCGAATCATGAGCTGATCGGATGCACAAAGTGCGCGCTTGGCTTTGAAACACGCAGTGCAAACAGGCTTGATGAAGAGATAAAGCCATATTATGCTTAGTTCGTTTGACGGACACTTTGCGAGAGCAATGACATGAAACACAACGTTAAAGACCTTTTATGTTATAATGAAGAGTATAAATATAGGCCTATTTTCGGTTTATTATGAAACTGTGGCGGGACAGATTAGACTGTGGCGGGCCGCCACAGACTAGCTAATGAATGGGAAACACTGCTATAATAATAATAGGTAATTCAAAATACTAATAAATGCTGTAATATAAATGACAAAAGCACGTTGCACAATTACTAAAACTAGGGATGCACGATATTATCGGACTGATATCGGAATCAGCCGATAACGGCTTTAAATGTAAATATCGGCATCGGCCCGATTTGAAAATTTATGCCGATATGTCTTGCTGATAAGATGCTCAGGGTGTGCTACTGATTAGATCATGTCAACAGTGTGGCTCATTCTTGAAGCAAAGTTTTGTCTGAATGATGATTAGATTCACTCTTTTGGATAGCTGCATTTAATCTGTGAAAGCATGTACAGAATGAGAGTTCAGTGTGTGATAGCGTAAACAGTAATAGCACGTGCAGAGGCAGCATGCAGCCTCCCCCAGGTCCTAATGCCTGTTCGGTAAGGAGTTTTAATCTGTAGGGGGCGCTGTTGGCCTACTTCCAATTACATTAAAAGTAAAATAGCCTACACAAATAACATTTAGACTGTGTTTCTGATTAAATAAAGCAGTAATTGATGTCATAAAATAATGAGTATGTTTTGATTTAATGGTCAGAAGCTATAGCTTACATGAAAAAAAAATCACAAACATAACACCTGCATCTTTCTGGGGAAAAAACACTGGATCTTTCTGAGGGAAAAAATGTAGCGATTGATATATAGTTTATTTATAGTTATTTTCAAAGCTTCAATGTACTGTCAAAAAACCTTCATTATTTTTTATTTAATTCTAACAAATAAGTTCGTTTAAAACTAACCAAAATTAAAAATATTTTGCTTATTATTTCTGCACAGGTGAGACTTGGTGTTATTTCCAAACAAAAGGAAATATATCGGTATCGGCCAAAATGAGTTGAAAAATATCGGCATATCGGCAAAATTCAGTATCGTACATCCCTAACTAAAACCTAAAAAAACGTGAACTGAAAATGTAATAATAAAAGCTACTTAAAAATATTAATAAGTGCTATAATAGTACATAAAGTAATTCATGAATCTTAATCTCATGTGACTGGATATCATTTTGTCAAATATACATCACTGCATTACGAGTAAAACGTTAACGTTGCAGACTACTGCAAGCGTTGTACTGTTTTCTGAAATTCTGTCTTGGTGATTTTGTTGTGTTGTTAGCTTTTGTTTTCTTCACTAATAGCATTGTGTTGTGTATTATGTAATTCATAGCAGTGAGTCATATCCACTGACATATGACTCAGACTGACATTGCATTGCATTGAAAAAAAATGCCTAGTCCATTGGGTCTTGCGTGCTAAATTTGTTTTTCTACTCAAGACTTGGAGTATCAAATGATTAATCTATAATTTATCCAACACTCACCATCTTCAGCTAATATGTCCAGATCAGAGACTCATCAAAGATGTATATCTTTATATGTGTCTTAAATGTGATTTAATAAGGTTCCCTTGTCAAAAAAGAAGCATAGTAATATACTTCAAATCTAAAAAGTATATTTTAAAAAACTGTACTTGAATATAATATAATATTAATGAAATAAAAAGCCACTTAACTGTACTTAAGAGAACACACACTATTGTTGTTTTTAGCACAATTGAGTGCACACAAAGTATACTGTGTGTGGTAATAATGTCAGATTAAAAGTTTTAAAGTACTTTTTTAATGTGTTGAGTAACATACTAAAGAACAGTACTTGATTATCATTGCAATGTGTGGTTCAATATTATATTTAAAGTTAATATATTTTAAATGTACTAAAATTACAAATGTGTAACTGCAAGAAAAGATAAATGCTTGTCAGTATTCAACAGTACACTTTAACCATATTTCAAAGACAATAGAAGTCATTATGAAATTGCATAAAAATAAGTGGTCTACAGTAAGTAGGTACTCTAAAGTGCAGTTAATTGGATTTCATGTAAATTTAAACTATATTAAATTTTAATTTAATAGCAATTAACATGCAGTTAAGTGCACGAAACATTCAGTTTTCAGTTAAATATATGTTCATTTAAATTGCATTATTTCCAAAAGTGTTCTTTCTAAAATGATGCTAAAATGTACTTCTTTTTAACAAAGGTTATCTTGTGAGAAGAAACAGTTTAAACTTTTGGAGAGTAAGAATGTTTTTCTTTTACAAATGCTAACAGGATGGTGAAGTCAGATCTCAAAAGACCTTTGTAACAAAACGATTGTGTGGACTCAATGAAATCAATTAGCATTATGTATTCATGGAGGGAGGACAGCGCTTGGCTCTGGTTATTGATCTCTGAAGTTCAGTCCAGGTGAATGATGATTTTCTTTCTCTGATTGGCCATTCCATTCATGCGCCTAATTGGTTTCAATTCTCAATTCTTTTCTGCTATTGTTTCTATTTTCGTTTCACGTGACCACTTCCAGAAGAGGACGGTGATCTGTCATGTCACAACAATGAAAGCGTTGGGTCCTTAGCTTCATATCCATCACGAGCCATTGTAACTGCGAGATCCCACAAGCCCCGGGTCATATCTCTGGCTCCAATAGTTTCCTCGCCGTGAAGCGAGCGCCCTGCGGCCCATCTGCATGGTTTCTCCCCAGTATGTAGGTCACCCACAGCTGCTCCCCAAGTGTTTGTTTGGCTGTCTGTCGCCTTCCATTACCATTTCATAGCGTGGGTCTCTGGGGTCATCCACGTGGTGTGCCACTCCCCCCTCGCTCACGCCGACATGCCTCAGCAGGCACATGGCCAGAACCTACAGATACACACTAATGCATGTGACATAGTGGGCCTTTGATTATTCATGTTGTGAGAGCGGGGCATGTAGCAGCAGTATTAAAGGCTTTGTTGTGAGTTATTGGCAAGGCATGTGCCTGAATGTTGGCATCAATCCGTAGTAGTGACAAGATGAATTAAGGATGAATCACATCATATATGAGTCTTGCTTCCATGAGAGAATCTCAAATAGATTAACTTGAACGAAGCAGCGGTGAATGCTTGAAAAAGCAAGTCTGGAGATGCAGGAGCTTACTTGAATAAAAGCTATTTTACCATTTAAACATGGTATTATGGTGATGACATGTTTTTGGTCACTACCATGATTATTACGATGTAATAACATGTAATTTCTGCACTACTAGCTGCACAAAATAAAATTGCAGTCTGTTTCACAAAGTACATTGCGTGATTTTCCCACACCTGCTAGTAGCAGGGGATGTAAGAAAATTTATCAGCCATAAATATTTCTTAACAGCTATAAAAATTCTTTCTGTATCATTTTATCAAAACTTTTTAAAAATAAATCTCTTGACAATCTAATTATTTTAATGTTTTATTTCCATATGACGTTCAAAAGTTTGAGGTCAGTATTTTTTTTATATATATTTTTATTTGATCAAAGTATACAGTAAACAGTAATCGTGTAAAATATTATTACAATTTCAGTGAGCTGTTATCTTTTTTCATTTTTCAAATATTTAATATTTTTACATGTAATTTAAAATAAAATAAAATTAACATGTAATCTGAAAGAACAGCATTTATTTCAAATATCTAGATTTTTTTTTTTTTGTTCAAATGTAAGTCTTTATTTACATTTTTGATCACTTTAACGCGTCCTTTCTGAATAAAAGTATTAATTTCTTAAAAACTTTCTTAAAAATCTTACTGACTCCAAACTTTTGAATGGTAGTATATATAATGTGTTTTTTAATTATTTGACATTTTTTGTTAAAAGATCTGAAAGATTAAATTAAATTATTATTTTTATGACACTTTTTAATTACTTTGCTAAAGAATATATTTTTTGTAAAAAAAAAAAAAAATGTAAAACATAATTTGTAACATTATTTACTTTTACTGTAAAAGTGCATGTAGTATTTTATTAAATATAATACTGATTTCTATGGAAGCCCGTTTCCGCCACTGAATAAAAAATAAAAAAGGTTATTGCGACTTTTTATCTCACAATTGCGATACAAACTCTGACTTTTTTTCCTCGCAATTGCGAGTTTATATCTCGCAATTCTGACTTTTTTTCTTGCAATTCTGACTTTTTTTCTCACAATTGCAAGTTTATATCACGCAATTCTGAATTGTGAGAAAAAAAGTCAGAATTGTGAGATAAAAAGTCGCAATAACTTTTTAAAAATTTTTATTCAGTGGCGGAAACGGGCTTCCATAGATTTCATTCTACATTTTAAACTGATTAATACTTTATACTGCTGAAAATTCGTAAAAGTGCATACATTATCTTCTTGAATATTAATTTTCACACATTTTAAAATTAAATGACATACTGTATTTTTTTCACTGTATAAATGGTAGTTTTTTTAAGTAACCCCCCCCCCCCTTTTTTACCTTATTAAAATGAACTTTTTTCCCACAAAGTGTTGGAGTACCATTTAAATGGTGAATAATCATACATTACCATTATAATTACCAGTTGATACCTTCATTTTACCATGGTAGCTCCCCAGTAATTTTCTCAGGAGCATTTCCATCCTGTAATGGAGGTTTGTTTAGGGAGCAGTTCTGGCTCATTGAAGCACAAATGGTGTCATTGCGGTGACCTGTCTGTGCCCTCGATGGCCACTAGCTCAGCTTTTCACATCCCCTGTGGACTCAACACATCTGCACATTAGCATAATTGCCAGTTGCCACAGCAACCCCAGCACAACACTTAGAGGGTCCGAGCCCCTCACTCTCATCAGTGGACATGAGCTAACAGAAAGTGATTGCATCCACCCTCACCCTCAGGGCCCTGCAATAACACTGTGAAGAGACCTGAGAGCAGCTTCAGTCCTGCACTTTACACAAGACTCAAGCAGCGGAGCTTCTTCACAGCTGAACACACTCGCAATGTTTTCACACACTGTTACGATGTTCTTTTGTCCTGTTGGCACACAGTCACCAGCCCCTGAGAGACCGCATCTCTGTTTGTGCAGCGGGACGCTATCAGCTGATGTTTTTTTTATATATATAGTACTAATGTGCCATTTATTGCATCATGCACCTAAAAGACCTCAAAAGTAGTCGTAGCATGTTTCAATCTTCTGAGGTAGCTTTATGTGAATAACAGACAGAAATGTGTTTTTTTTTTTTTTTTTTTTTCTGGAAATCAGCCTCTCATTCATAGCTCTCAAATCTCAAGCAAGCTTGCACGTTCAAACGTGTAACAGTTTCTGACAGACTGACAGCTTAGTGAGCAAGCTTTTAACTCACTGCTCGCTTGATTCAGTCAGGAAGTTTTTAACTTGGTAACTGAGGGTGGGAAATGGGAATCAGTCTATTCACACCAAAAACGATAACTATAACTATATGGCCATCCACACCATGGTACCAGTGTTGTTTATTATAAGCACTTTGCTGTTATGTAATCTGTAATCTGCTTTAAATAGGCCTAATCAAGTTCTTTAAAGTCTGGATTCTCATTGGCTGTCTATGTTTTTATCGTTCATCAGCTTTAAAAAACGTTCTGAAAGTGATTCCAACAAAATCGTTCCTCTGTCGTTATCGTTATAGTTGTGGTGTGAACTTTGCTATTCTCATATAATTAGTGTGATTGTTTAGAGTTTATATTTACAGTTATCATACTTAATGTGAACGTGCCTTTAGAGATTGGATATTATATAGATATCTGAAACACAATATGATAATATTGCAATTATTTAGGATTTGCGTATAGTTTCTCAAATCTGTGTTTTTCTGTTCTCTTTCATTTGCATTAGACTTTCATTTGACATGCTTTACACAATTAGATTCTAAACTCCTTTTGAGTTTGGATTTTACTTTTATTTGTATAGCGCTATTTACAATACATACTGTATATTGAATATGCCATTTTATTGGTTGTGTTTGTGTTTTATTTCTATATACACTGCTGTTCAGAAGTTTGTATCAGTAAGTTTTTATGTTTTTTCAAAGATGTTTGTTCAAATGGTTCCAATTTTTTGTCATTTTTATAAAAATTTTTAGTCCATTTCACTCTGACTGAAATTAATGAAACTGTTTCAATTGTTGATAATGGAAAAAAAACATAAAATTATGCCTAATTAAGTTTACTGTTGTTCAGCACTACCAGCTCAACCATGGCAATCTTCAGCTATTTACTAGTGATTATATGAGTAAAAGTGTTCTAGTTTGTTTGTTTTTCTTCTAAGCACAATGTATGTTCACAATTTGAATAAACTACTCTTCAGAGAGATACAGACATTCGCTCGTCATCAAAAGTTGGGAATACACTACACAACTCACAAAAACATGCTCCTCATTGCTGAAAACATTTGCATGCCATCAGTGCAACATTTTTATTTAATAAAGGGTGATCTTTTTTCCACCTACTGTCAGAGAGTGAAATTGCATTTTCATTCAGCCCGTCTGCTGATTTTTTGTAAATTTTTGTATTGCTGTGAACAGACCTGTAGTCCACTGATAATAACTGCAAGGTAAAATATACAGCACAAAACATTTTTTCCTACACATATCAATAACAGCTCATTTTGATGAGTGAGTTATTAACTCAGTAATTGCGAACCACTCAACTCTTCGAGCGATTGAGCAATTTTGTGAATCTGTTCAACCAGTTAACTGAAAACATACTAAAAGAATCATTCACTCACTTTATGTAACCGGAGGTTATTTATTATCTACATATTATTCTGTGTTGTCTTTCACAGTTTTTGCTGTAGGGCTGTAGACTCTGCAGCAGGGCAACTGAAGCACTGCAGAGTCACAGTAATATCTATAGAAATGAGTTTTCGCTCCCATCTCTCATAGTGATTTTAATGCGATTCTGAGCCAGTGTCATGTTGAGAATTGAAACTGACTGAGATTAAATGTTTGTGGTTTTCCAGAGGCCTTCACGGAGAAGCACAGCCCTCAGACTGCCCACAATCTGCTCCAGGAGGAGGTCGCACGTGTCGAAGATCAGTCTGAGGTGATTTCAAAATCCTTTGCTTCTTTTATATATACAGAAACTCTTTCTGTGTCTTTTCTTCTCGGTCCCTACCCACCCTGTATCAAAAGACAACAAAATGCGGGTAAACTTTTGACATGTTGTTTTTTTAGCAGTACTCTCAGGATGTTGTTTATTCAGACACACTGTTGAATGAACATGCCCTGCCAACTGAACCAGAACAAAACAGAATGAAAGCTTGACAAAAGTGCAGAAAGTCTTTACTCTACATGACACCATCCTTATTTACACTGAACCGGTTGATCTGAATTTGAGAGTGAAAATCCACCCTAAAATCCACTAACCTCTGCACTACTTACAAAGTTGGATCTGTGATCTAATCAATGATTTAAAGCATTGACAGCCCGTGTGACATAAATAAGAGATGAGGCAAACACATCACATCTGATGTCCTGTCTCCTGTGGTTTGTCCCAGAAGTGGAAAACCAGCACTCCCAACATTTCATTAAGAACATTTGACCACACATGGTGCTCAGGTGCATTTCCAGTTACTGTAGATATAGGTGTATAACCCAACCTCTTTTTTTAAGGGAATGGTTTGTTGAACCTTTAGACAAATTATTAAAAAATAATTAAAGAAATAAAGTTGGTCAGGCTTTTATGGCACATATAGTATGATACAGAAGAATATGGAGCTCATACTCAAGAAGAAAAAACACTACATTTGTTTCAGAGGCCCAAACTGAGCAACAATATGCAATTTGGCACAGTTGCTGATATTTAAATGCTTAGTTTTAGTTTGCCCACCAGGCAAAAAATATTAATAATAATTTTTTTCTTAATAATAGTACTCAACAAGCTGCTTGATTTGAGGTGTCATTCACATTTACAGCACAGGTGCAGGGCAAGTTATGAAGTAATAGACTATACAAATTGCTCAATATGAATACAACAGTTGTTATAACATCAGCCCTCATTGTCTCAGAAGCATGAAAATGGTTCCATCTGTTTATATGGATATAATTAAATTTTAGCATGGCCATCCCTGTTTTTCATCCATGTGCTCATGTTTCTTGTTAGCTTTCGTTACTAGTGATGGGAAGTCTTTCCACAGATCTTTTCTAATGAAAAGTGTTTCAATGAACTGTTTAACAAAAAAATAATAAAAATGATTTAGCAATTCATTGCATATTACACTACCTTTCAAGTTTGGGGTCAATGTGATTTTTTTTAAAAAAATTTTTTAATGTTTTTGAAAGAAGTCTCTTAGGTTCACCAATTGTGCATTCAGCCGATCAAAAATACAGTAAAACCAGTAATATTGTGAAATATTATTACAATTCAAAATAACTATTTTCTGCTTTAATATATTTTAAAGTGTAATTTATTCCTGAGATGATGTATAGCTGAATTTTCAGCATCATTACTCCAGTCTTCAGTGTCACATGATCCTTCAGAAATCATTCTGATATGCTGATTTGCAGTTCAAGAAACATTTCTTAATATTATCAATATGAAAACAGTTGTTGAAAACAGTGGTGCTTAGTATTTCTGTGAAAAACAATGGAAGTTCAAAAGAACAGCATTTCTTTAAAATAGAAGCCTATTTTAAATAAAATAAAAGTCCTTACTGTGGATTTTGATCAATTTAATTTGAGTAAAATTAATAATTTATTTAAAAAAAAAAAAAAATTCTGCTGACCTCAAACATTCCCAAAAGACCATATCTAGGCACACATTGCTCTTTAATAATTTTTTGGGAGGTTAAATTTTATTAGTAAGGGTTTTTATTGTAATTTCATGAAAAAAACATATCCAGGTCAATGAATCTGTGAGCTGTTGACTCTAGACTGTTTATTTATGAACCATTTAAATAGATTTATTGAAAATATCTGACTCAGAAGAATGATTTGTCCACAAACTGAACGTCACCATTCATTATGTAATGTGTTAGCATCACAGACTATTCAACAAAGGGCTTAAAACAGCTCAGCACAACATGGGCCATTAGGAAAAAAAACTCCTTAGACGTCTTCTCTTGTTGTCTCAGCCGCCCTGCCCCATCCGTTCGGCTTTGTCTGATTGATCTACGTAGGTTTATCCGTCCTCAGGCTGTAAACAAGCACTGTGTCTTCCACCCCACACAGGCCCGATCAATAGCTCCGTGACTTTGTCATTATGCCCCTGCCATCTGATTGATGATCTCACTCCATCATAAGTAAGCTGTACAGAGAGCCAGCCTTCAGCAGGAAGCGTGCCAGACAAAACATCAGTCCCGCACGTGTGTTTCTGAGCTGGATTAGGCCATGAATTCCCACAGGACTTGCATATTCTATTAGTGCAACAGCGTCTGGAAAAGGGCTGATGGTAACTGTTCGTAGTCTGTTCTCATATGAAACTATAAAATTTTTATGATGCCTTGATTGAGAATTATAAAGAGCTAATAAACAGCAGGAGACCACATGAAACACGGTTCGAGGGCTCTGCTTCATCCATTAAGACAAATGGTCCTTTAAAAATAAAATCTTTGAATGTATAACTTTGGATTCTTGCAGTAGTACTTTTTTTTTTTTTTTTGATTACACTGGGAAACCCTACTGAGGTAAGCAGTATTACTGTTGCTTATGCTTGAGGGATTTGAACAAACCCCTAACTGTATAGTATTAACTTGACATGCAGTGTTTTTTGTGTTTGGAAAGGTGTGTTATGATATTTTTGACCTGATTTTTGCCAAACAGTTCAACGAGGGGAAAAAAACACAGAAAGAGGGACCCAAGCCATATCTATAGACCAGAATATTACAGACTTAGTGGCGAGCTCTTTTGACTTGGGCCAGTAAAAACCACTGAGCCACATCCTATAAACCAATATTGTTTTAATATTATTTATTTATAGTATCCATAGTATTATTATTATATTTTGTTAAAAATATTTTTAAAAATATATTTATATTATACTGATTTAATATGTTTTCTTTTTTAAATAAAAATATTTTTATTGTTTTATTGCCCTGGACACCCTAGCAACCTCACATACTAAACCACTCATAACACCATAGCAACATATATAGCTAATTTTTTCTTTGGAAAAAATTAAAACAAAATATTTTCTGAAAAAGGCAAGAAATTAAAAGCAAGACTTAGCTTTTCGGTCATTTAACTTTGTGTTTGTGTAATTGTAGTTTTATATACAGTTCATCCATCTATCTGTCTGTCTGTCTGTCTGTCTATCTATCTATCATATTTATTGTTTGTCATTAGAGCAGTGATTTGTAATACGTATGTATATATATATATATATATATATATATATATATATATATGTATGTATGTATGTATGTATGTATGTATGTATGTATGTGTGTGTGTGATTATAGTATTTATTAATATTTTAATTAGCTTTTATTTTAATATTTTTTGTTTAAAGTTTTAGTAATTTTTAAAAAAAAATTAAATTACTTTTTTAATAATTTCAATTTAGCTGTTTCAGTTTTAGTAACTGTAGTACTTAAATATTTTATTTCATTTGCCAAAGCAAATGTCTAATTTTTGTTTAAGATTTTCAGCTAATATTTACATATGTGTATTGATTTCTTTTTTTTCTTTTTTTTTTTCAATTTCTGAAAATTAGTGAAATAGTTTTAGATTAACAATAACAGTACTGGGTTAGAGTTGCTCATTGCTTGTTATTGTCTCACACTGATGTGTACTGTAGTTTGCCAGGGGAGGTGTCTTAAAAGTCTTTATTGTTCTGTCTGTGAGGACATTTAGGGGGTGGGTTTGTGCAGACAAGACTTATCAATTATTCAGTGCCCCATACTGAGACAGACATAGCGTAAACACCTGCCCCTTCCAGCAGAGCCTTCCACAGACACTTCAGGGTCATGGTATATTTATTGTGTGATTATTTGTGCAGACGTCATCTTTGTCTGTTTGTTAAGCCCTACAGTGATTTTGTCAAGTAACGTAAAAATGTTACTTAAAAATACGTTAAATTACCCTAATGTAGTTTTTTGGTCACTTTTAGGCTGATCAGGCTGGAAAATCAGCTACAGTAAACCAGGGGTGAATAACTAAGTAACTAACTAACTTAATAGGGCTGCACAATTAATCAAATTTGAAGCTGAAACCATGATATAGCTTAATACAATAAGCATAACAAAGGCTGCAATTTAATTATGTAGTCTGTTGCGCTGCATGTTTCAAAGTGAAGCGCGGCACTGTGGTCTACATGCACACAGCTCATAATCTGGAGTTTTCAGTGTCTCAGAGCAGCTTTGTTCACAGTAAATGCAGTCAACTCAATCTCTGCATGTGCTGTGAGTTTAACACACATTTGGGAACATATTTACATAATTTCCAACATTTTTGTGGACAGAGGTTTACAGCATTTCACCAGTATTCCACAAAAAACTAAAATAAATAAAAGCTTGAGGATTTGACATTTTTGTAAGGTTTTAATGTTTGTAAGTGAAGAATTTGAGGGTCTAAATTTTAGTATTGCCACTTGTAGCATAAAATAAAATTATTATATAATGATCTAATGTTCGTTTTTTTATTTGAAAGTTTCTGTCCGTTTTTTACAATTTAAAGTTAAAACTATAATAAAATCATAAAATAAAATAACTATTGTATTTTGTTTTGTTTTATTTGACTTTAATTTGTTTTGTCAATTATTATTTATAATTGTTTTGAGTTCCCAAAACTCCAGTGTGAATGGAGTAACAGTTAAAAAGAGGTTAGTCATACAGCACTATATATGAATAATTTTACTGCGGTGCCACTAATTAAAATAACAAAATCAATACAAATAAAGTACTGAAAAAATATTCAATATTTTATCTGGTTGCTTGCATGTCATGTGCGTATCGGTCACCATTAACTGATATTAGAAAATCTTACATTTTGGGGGGTACTTCAAGCTTCAAGTAAATGTATTACGTGTAAGGGATTCAGCTGACCATCTTCAAGGGTCTGCTAAGGCTGGTCTAAGCTGTTTTTTTGTTTTCCAGCAGGGTTTATTTAATGCAGAAATATTTGGTAACACTTTACTTAAAGCCTTTATGTGTAGTGCATTATAAAAGTAGTTTTAATGCATTATCCCTTGTAATGCACCTTATAATGCATTATACAATCTCATGAATAATTGTAACCACAATTAATTCATTATAAATTCATTGTTAGACTATGCATTTTAAATTCGGTTGTAATTATTTATGACAATATTGAGTAGTTATGAATAATTATAATGCATTATAGCCTGTAATAATCATTTATAATGCATTATAATATAAAGGCTGTACATAAAGTAAAGTGTTACTTATTATTTCTTTAAATGATGTAATCCGTTGGACCGCATGAGATTCCACCATCAAAGTCATTTTGAAGGGTCATACAGAAATAACTTTCTTTATACAACTAGGTTTTGACATTTGTCTTGGAAGACGATGAGTCAGAAAGGGGATGTTTGTGTCTGCATCACACTTGTTATGATTCTGTCCTCTAATACCTGTTTATTTGTCATTTGACCTTCACAGGAGTTGCTGGAGAGGTTCATGGAGGGCCACGTGCCCCTGGAGGAATTCCTTGATTCTTTTCAAAGCCACAGGAAGACGTACCATATCCGCCGCGCTCAAGCTGAGAAGCTCCAGGAGCTCAACAAAGCCGACAGGAAACCGAAGAAACAGGAGGAGGAGCTAAAGAGGGAGGAGGAACATAAGGAGTCCCGGCCAAACGGCATCAGCGCACACGGCCCTCCCCGTGTCTTCCAGCTCCGATACGGTCTGACCCCGGCCATCCTGCTGCCGCTTTCCTCTTCCTCCGCTTCAGTCCTACCTCCTCTGGACTCCCGCTCAGGCCAGCCGCAGGTCTCGGGGCCTTGCGCCCGTCACTCCTGCCCCGGGCAGCCTGTCGGCCTGAGAGTAATTGGACAGTTACCCGGGTGGCCGGTGAGACCGGTCCGATTGCAGCAGCTGTACAGGCCCAGTCCCCATCGGCCCGAGCCTCCGTGTCGATAACATGAAAGCCAAGTTACGCAGAGACCACATGAAGCCGTCATCGAGTCAATACATAATAACGATGCTGCCATGATATCAAACCTTCATGTACCCAAAAAGGGAGGAGAGCAGAAAGCCATAAAGCATTTGTTAATGTCGCTTGTCGTTGTTGCTTGTTCGTTTCACTTCGATCTGTTTGGTATTTGTGTGGGTTTCGTCGGGACGTGGCAGGAGTTTGTGTGAGGGAAGTGCCCTGTTTCTTGAGACACTGCTTTTTGACTGGAAGGTCTTTTGGGCCACTGAGGGACTTGGAAAATGGCACCTTTTTGTAATGTTTATGGGTGTTCAATAAAGTCTAATCATGATGTTTATTTTAAACCTATATCTTGGTTGTTTCGTATTTTATTTTCCTGTTCTTAGTTTTACTGGCTGCACTGTTTCTTAGTGCATATGTTTGTTTGTTTTTTATAGCGTAGAATCATTCTTAAAACAGCAAATTTACTTGAGATTCAAAAATGAGTTACATTCATTTCACTTGTTTTGTGTATAAATCTCAGTAAATGTATTTATTTTTTATTCATATTTTATTATTGTTGACAAAAACTGTAGTCTTGGACATATTTCACCTCAAAATAAGAAACAAATAATAATAATAGTAATTATGATTATTATCCTACAACATATTTGTGCATAATGCAGTATTAAATTCTTTTAAAATTAAATATTGTGAATTATATGCGTTCTTAAAAATGTGTAATTATTTAGAATATTGTGAATTACAAAAATATGTCACAATGCAAAACACTGTCCATAAAAATTAGAATGCTTTCTTTTTAAGATGACTAAACACCTGAGAAGAGATGATGCCAACCCTCAGAGGACCTCAGAGGATGCCAACCCTCAGACAACATACAGAATTACCAAATTTTGCCACAAGTTAAATATATTAAGTTTCTACAATATATAAATATATTGTGGAAACTTAATTTCCTGTAAAGCTGCTTTGCAACAATTTGTATCGTAAAAAGCGCTATACAAATAAACTTGAATTGAATTGAATTGAATTTAAAAAATGAATTGTTATTCAGAATATAGTGAATTACAAAAATAAGTAAATAGTAATAATGATAAATATAAAAACCTAATTAAACTATTCAGGCACATTGCAGTAATGAGGCTATGTGTAAACTGTGCACAAAACTATCACTAAAATGTTTTCTTTTAAAAAAAAAAAAAAAAAATATTATTGAAAATATTGTGGATTATAAATAAATTAATTAAAAACTCAAAGTCAACCATCCAGGCACATTATAGTATTGAGAACTGTGTGTAAAACAAATGCAAATGTTTTCTTGATGGAAAATAATGTGTATTATTTCTTATCTTTTGATTTTTTGGGGTGAGATATGACCCAGACATATTTTTGTGAGATTCACACTATTATTATTTTTCTATCAGATAAGTTTTGGTATATTAGGGAATTTTCTTCCAAGTAATACACAATAAAAAAGATTACAAGCTTGGGTTAGATGAACTCATTAAGTACGTTTGTCTGTGCGAGACTCGTTTTACAATGAGAACGGTTCAGATGGTTTATTTATTATTGACACAGCTGCAGCTAAAGTCTTTGAAAGCCCAAACTTGACAAACACTTTGTTGTTTCAAGTTTTTTCAGCCACTGCAGTGGAGTTTGTAGTCATAAAGTATGGACACGCTGTTGTCTTTGACTGAGCTCTCATAGACGGCTGCTTTAGCTCCAGGGATATGCCTTTATTCTTAAGCTACAGCTGAATAGAGTTACAAATAAACTCAGATTAGCACAAAATACATTATAATAAGCGTGCTCTTAAACTAGCGCCAATGAAAATCATATCTAAGAGCGAGGGATTTACTTATTTATGGAAATCCTGTTATGGAATACCCCTTGTGGACATCAAACACTGTTTATTTGTTAGGATTTTATTTCCAGGCTAGAAAGTTCTGCGTTCACTTTCAGTGGAGATTGTATTTTGAGCAGCTATGGGAAAATATGATGCATTATGAATTATTACAATGGAGAGAGTGGTGTTATGTAGCTTTACATTTAACACCCTGTAGGGATCAGTAAGAGGTGCAGAGCAGAAATGTTTACTTACTTTCATCTGTTTCTGACACGAATGGAATTCAGCTAAAAGTTACAAGTGCCAAGACCTAACCAGCATTGTGTTTGCACCCATTTTTAAAATCTGAACCTATTTACTTATTCAATGTTTTTAACTTTTTACATTTCTGATATAAAATTCATTTTGATTCTTTAGTCCAAAATGTCAGGGTATTACAATTGTTGAGAAAGAAAAAAAAAGTAAGAATTTATTTAAGAAAATTTATACAAGAAAATTATACAGTGTTTCAGCACTGTGTTATTTGTTACTTCAGCACACTGAGATACTATTACAGTTTTTAGTAATTTTTAATTTTATAGTCTGTTTTCATTTAAATTTTAAAGTTTTAGTAATATTGTGGTGTGTTTTGTCATTTTTCTTACAAATTTATGTTAATCTGTATTTCAGTTTTTCAATTTGTCGCCTTATTTTGGGTAAATGGCCACATTTTCATAAACTTTGAAAAACTTGAAAATAATTTACGTTTATAGTATTCAAAGTGTACTTGTGAAACTACATGTATATATATGTATATACAGTATATATATATATATATATATATATATATACACTGTATATGTATGTATATATGTGACCCTGGCCACAAAACCAGTCATAAGTGTCAATTTTTCGAAATTGAGATTTCTGCATTATCTGAAAGCTGAATAAATAAGCTTTCCATTGATGTATGGTATGTTATGATAGGACAATATTTGGCTGAGATACAACTATTTGAAAATCTGGAATCTGAGGGTGCAAAAAAATCTAAATATTGAGAAAATCACCTTTAAAGTTGTCCAAATGAAGTTCTTAGCAATGCATATCACTAATCAAAAATTAAGTTTTGATATATTTATGGTAAGAAATTCACTAAATATCCTCATGGAACATGATCTTTACTTAATATCCTAATGATTTTTGGCATAAAAGAAAAATGGATAATTTTGACCCATACAATCTATTTTTGGTTATTGCTAAAAATATGCCCCAGTGACTTAAGACTGGTTTTGTGGTCCAGGGTCACATATGTATATATGTATATGTGTGTGTGTGTGTGTGTGTGTGTGTGTGTGTGTGTGTGTGTATATATATATATTGTGACGCGTGTCCCGAGCGCTCGTCAGCGTCGCCCTGGAAACGGAGGAGAAACACCTGTGCACCCTCATCACGGGCAGACC
>JAFVLL020018199.1:0-18410 GCA_021397915.2 Tor tambroides | reverse complement strand
CACAGCATTTAAAATGGTTTGGAGGGTTTGAATGTCAAATCTGAAGCTTATATTGCTGTTAAAGTGATTATTTTAATTATTTTGTATACAAATGTGTTATTTGAGCTGTTTAAATTGTCATATGTCCTACATTTTAATGAATTCTGCTATTAAAACTGCTATGTAATTTTTCAGCTTTTAGCGGTTAAGGCACGGAACTACAAGTAACTCGCGGAGGAACATTGTTTTGGCGTCACGTCAGTTGTGCTTCGGCTCCGTCTTTAGAAGCGGCGCGGATGAATCTGATGTTTTGAATCGCGTGGCGCGGCTGTGATTATGATTACAGATGATAGCTTTATTCAGCGCGAATTTCACAAACTACATCGAAATGAAACGCAAGGAAGGCGGATATCCAAGAAATATGTCTTATGAGAAGGTAAGAAGCGTATATTCTAATTTGTTTTGGCTTGTGAAATCAATTGTTTTATATATAGGGTTACTAACATTTGGCAGTGGACATAGTAATGTTGATATTCATATCTGATAAGGTAAAATGGTGGAAACTTTTACCTTGCCTAGACTATTTATAGGTAAATAGACCAAAGTAGTAACTGGTTTAAAGATTGGTATTGTTGGTATAAGCATTGGTTTGTGAAGTAATCAGATGTGATTCTTTGCAAACAATATTGATTCGTGTTTTGTTATGGGCGTGTGTCCCTTTCTGCTTTTAAACTCGGTTGGAGGTTCATTTGTTTTGACTTTAAGCATCTACGACATTTTCTGCTGCTTGTAATAGTTATGGTTCTGCTTCGTGAAGTTTTAAAATCTTTTTTGAATCATTTGTTTTGAATCGGTGATTCAGAGCGCCAATTAAACTGTTATAGTCACGTGATTTCAGTGAACAAGTCTTAGTTGGGTCATAATAACTGCTTCGAATTAGAAATTTCTATTCGCTGATTAGGGAGCAATGATGGCTGTGAGCTCATGAACCAGTGTCTATATGGTTTTCACCTGATCTTGGATCAGTTTTATAAATTCGTAGACATTTTAATGACGTTTTTCTGTAATAAAAAGGAAGAGTTGTAGTTAGTCCCCTTAGTGGCCTGATTTACCAAGCTCTCCATAAAACAAACAATACAAAAAGATTAATATAATCTCATGCATTATACAAACACTTAATATTTAATGGTATTATATTATATTGTTAATTGTACTTATTACACTTTCAGTAAACATTTGCAGTTGTCTTGTAAAAGGTGTTTTTATGCGTGTTTGGTTTGAGTTTTCATTGCATTTACACCGTTCTGACCAGCAGGTGTCACCAGAGTGTGGCGTTTTGACCGATTCGAAACTGAATCATTATGCAATTGATTCAATTGATTCAAATTCAAATTCTCCCGTCACTTACCCCACCCTTCTTTCCTTTATTTTACGAATATGGGTGAGAAATTCAAATGAGGATGTGTGCATTTTCCCGGGAAAAATCCGTCCCGACAGCTTTATAATATATAATATGTAATATAATGGGTTATTTATGTATATAAATATAAATATTATAGGCTTAGTTGTGATTTATTGCAAAACACGTTTTGGAAGATGGTTTTATGATGTACTCACTTATCATTATTCGCTTCCCCCCTTTTTTTTTTGTTAATTTAGAGCAAAAAAATTACATGGTGTAGATTTATTCATTTAAATATAAGAAATCAGAAATGGAGTATATCTGCTTAAGCTTTGACTTGCTACTATTGTTTTATCAGCCACATTGTGCTCTTGACAAAAGAATAGAGAGACGTGTATGTATGGCAGTAATTACCCATTTGTGGTTTGGCACCAGTAATAATTCAAACTATTAATCATCTGCAGATAAACACTGCTCATTCTGTATCACTCCACCAGACTCTCGTTTAGCTCTCAATGCCGAACCGAGGCCTTCAGCAGCATTAAGACTGAATCCTGTCTCATATTAAAAAACTCATGTTGCTCAATAGACATGCCACGGACAATGTCTTTTCCCAACTATTTCCTGATATGATTCCATTCCTGCCACATCAGACTGAAAAGCTGATCCATGTAAACATTTCTGAGAGTCTCACTGACCGCATGGTCTTTCCCTGTTTCTATTGAGATGATTTGGAGAAGAACTCAAGTCACACAGGGAGAGTTCTTCAGTATCTTGTCCAGGCAGATGAGCATTAAGAATCTGGGCAAACAAACATCTCTGACACTGTGGTCTTTTACTCATAAGTAGCCTACGAGGTTTTGAAGATTATGCACAAACTAGTTCTAAGACTTGAAGCTTCACTGAGAATCAAAATTTGTTTTTTCACCAGTAAACATGGAATATCATATAGGCAGTGTATCATGCAATGTATTGTTGCTATTTATTAAAATAGTCCAGCATCCCCAAGGTCTGCAGATATTGCTTGGTTAGGATTGTTTTTGAAAGAAGTCTAATCTTCTCAACAAGGCTGCATGTGTGCTGCAATAGTGAACTATTAGGCCTATTACAATTTCAAGTAACTGATTTTTAAAAAAATATATATTTTACAGTGTAATTTATTTCTGTGTTGCAAACCTGAATTTAGAGTGTAATAGCAACTATATGCGTCATGCTGAGCGTTTACAGAGGCTGTCTGAGATCTCATTCACGAGTTACACATTGCAATCTGAAACCTCACAACGCCCTCTAGTGGCAAACAACCATGCACAAAAAATGCATATCAAATGCCATCTTTTCAATTAGAAACATAAAAATATAGTAGCTTACCACTCATATATTTACATCTAGAACGACAAAATAAATTAAAATATTGAATTGAATTCACAAATGCATGGATAAAATAGTTAATATCATATTGATGATGCACTGTAAAAGAACAATATCATGGTTATTAATATTATTGAATGATTTTTAGTTTTATTAACCTCTCTGAAATATGTGACTCTGGACCACAAAACCAGTCTTAAGTGTCAATTTTTCGAAATTGAGATTTCTACATCATCTGAATGCTGAATAAATAATCTTTCCATTGATGTATGGTTTATTAGGATCGGACAATATTTGGCCGAGATACAACTATTTGAAAATCTGGAATCTGAGGGTGCAAAAAAATCAAAATATTGAGAATATCGCCTTTAAAGTTGTTCAAATGAAGTTCTTAGCAATGCAAAAATTAAGTTTTGATATATTTACGGTAATAAATTTACAAAATATCTTCATGGAACATGATCTTTACTTAATATCCTAATGATTTTTGGCATAAAAGAAAAATTGATAATTTTGACCCATACAATGTATTTTTGGCTATTGCTACAAATATACCCCAGCGACTTAAGACTGCTTTTGTGCTCCAGGGTCACATATTATAACATCACAGACTACCTTTGACTGGGTGTTGAAAATGACCAATCAAAGGAAAGGAGCCATTTGTACATGTGGAGCAGAAATGCGGTAGTCTTTTCGTGGGAGTCTCCGGTATTTCACACCCATCTCCCGCTCCCTACTGTTTTGTTACTTCTCCTGTGAAACTCCCGTAATTTGTATGGCCTAAATATTGTTATATGATTAATAACCTCAATATATTATTCCGAGGTTGTCCAGCTGCCAGATCTTGTATGAAATGCATCCTACTCACACAATCGACACACCATACAATTTCCAACCCATTTGTGGCCTCAACCTGGCAACCTGCAACTCAGTTACTAAATACACGTGTATTTATTTATAAATATACACAGATGGAAGAATTTAATTTCACATCTTGAAGCCCTATCAACAATGGCCACGCCTTTTGCAAAGTGTTGTTTGACACGCATGGAAGATTATAATGGTTTATAAATCTAACAACAGTGATATCAGATCAGATCATATCAGAGATTTTGTTAGATCATGCCTCCATGCCAGATAATTACAGTTTTTCTCAATTGCAAAAACACTATAACCAGGCTTTTGAACTAAAATTTCAAAACCATAACGCCATTTTTCAAAAAATACACCCATTTCCCTAAACTATAAACACTATTCCCTGCTGTGACACATGAGTCAGATTTGGTGAACTGTTACTGCAAAACTCTACACACAAATCCCTACATTTCTCAGTGCTTACACCATGTGGTCATTTAGAAAGCACTAGCATTCAATATTGTTCACTCAAGTCAGCAAAGTTTGAGCTCAATTAGCACACAATTATCCAAGTGGAAACACTAGGAGTCAAAAATTATCACACACCAACCAGAACTTTCTATGGAGATAAAAGAGCCAAAGTCAGCTTACAGTTTTTCTCAGTAGCTTTGGTGCATTTCTCAGATCAGAAATTAAATTCTCAAAACTACTTGTTCAAACTCCACATCATCTAGTCACTTGTGCACATCATAAAAAGTTTCTCATTCTTTGAACAAGTTGCAATTGCTTTGGTACATTCATGCAATCGATTATTTCTCTGCGGTTTCCTACATTATCGTTTACTAGTGTCATGTTGCTCAAAATGTATTATATAGTTCTCTGTGCTATAGTCTTACCAAAACCTCAAGTCATTAGTTCATCGTATAAATCATTACGGTAAATGCAAAATGGTTGGTCTAGTTGTAAATAAACTGTCATGCATATTTTCTACACATTTCTATTAGACTTTTAATAAATTTGGCATGAATTGTTCAAGTGAATCTTGACTTTCAGTAATGAAGAGAATATAGATCAACCAATGATAAACCAGTAATAACTCAAAGGTGCATCTCATCAACCTTCAATTGGAAAGCATATATAGACAGAGGACAACACAAGAGTTACAAATTCTGACAGTGGACTTTCTCATTTTTATTTTTGCCTTTGTGCCCATATTTCTTTTTCTTTTCTATTTCACAGTGACGTTGTAATGTGTGTATGTTTATTGATTTTTTTTTCTTGTTCAGACCACTAGTAAAAGTGTAACTGTGAATCATATCCAGTCTTTTTCAATCAATATCCCACATACAGTAATGTGTAAATTTGTACTTTTGAAATGGATATATGGCATAGATAAGAAGTGCAGCCTTCTGCATTTCAGTACAGTAACTGTCATCCAAACTGTTGCCATAGTTTACAGCAGGTAATACTAACAGAGAGCACTGTTATACTGACAAAATGACTAAGTTTTTTGCCCATCTCTGTGAACAATGACACAAGGACATCAGGCATGCAAGATGATTTTACCCCCGCTGCCTGGTCAGGGCCAGTATAGCCTGTGATGTTGAAGAGGTTGTTTGGTCTGTCTCAGACCAAAGCCAGTATACTGGGGCAGAATAATTATTTTTGTTGTTTTCTGTATTGTATTGTACTGTACTCTACAGTACATTAAATTGAGGAATAAAACATTCGGGGAGTACCACAAGCAACACTTATTACGGGTTTTTGTAGTATTGTTTTGAATTTATCTCATCAGTGTGTAAAACTGTGTTGTAGTGTGTGTGTTTTTGACTGTTTGTGTGTCATGTCTGAGAGGAAAGTTTGGTTTTTCAGCAAGATTGAGTTGTTTTGAGTGGATAGCTTCATTTTGACCTGAATATAGGAAGTTTGGGGAATTGAGTTAGAAGTTATGGATTCGTGTTTACTGTTTTGAGAAGACTAGGCATAGTTTCAAGAAATGTGTTTAAGCAATCGAGAAAAACTGTAAGATCCAGCCCCAGGCTCCAGATCCCGTCAGAAAATATCAGTTTTGTCTGGTAACAGAACAACTCATCAACCAAGTAGTCTAATACCCAAAACCTGTTAACAGTCTTCTATCAGCCAAGAAGTTGACTGAGGAAAATGCCAGTGAAGAGCAGATGCAGGAGACGAAGTATGATGATAAAAAGGAGCAGAGTTTATTGAATAGTCTTAGTTGCGTATGTCTCAGTGCTCAGACTTCATCTGAAGAACACAAATTCAACAAGTATTGTTATACCACAACTGCTTCAAAACAACATCCCATAAACCTTGAGTATCCATAAACATTCCCTTGAATCTCTTATTCATAAAGACAAACAGCCCTTGAAACCACAGTCGTAGGTCTAAACAACAGTGGAACCATAATATAATGTAAATGTCTAATCAATTAATAAATCAATGAAATTAGTATATAAATGGTTAAAATGATGATAAATGATTATATGATAAATGGAATAATAAAAATGATTAAATGATTATAATTGAATGAATGAAGAATAAATGAATATAAAAGATAGAAAGTAAAACAACACAAATGTATGATTGCTCTCTTGAAGCAAAACACACACAGGCTGCATTTGAGGATCCTCAGATCCTTCAGTTTAAAAGAACAGTTCAATCTTTCCACAAGTTTTTAATAATGATTGTTGTTTTGTGTGTTTACAGTAAAACTGACACTTTCAGGGTCATCATTTCATGCGTATATAGGAAAAAGTAAGTCTGAGACAAAGAAAGCCTTCTGTCTTAATTATGTTAGTTTTGAATATTTTCCATAACATTAATGCTGGATTGTGTGAAGGTAGTGGTGTAGTCGGTGCTTTCTGGATCATCAGAGAAATGACCCGGAACAACATTGTGAATGTGGTAGTAATACAGGAAGAGGAAAAACCCTGTAAAAAAGGATCAGAGAAACTTATTTCAACTAATTCAAATACATTTCTCACATGATTTAAGTCATTTGCATGATTTTTAAACTGTAACCAAAAATAATCAGACTTTTGGTCAAATGAATCATATTAGTTTATACCATTATGACCCCCCCCCCCCCCCCTCATAAATATAAAATAATTATTTAAAAAACAAATATTAAATAAAAATGTAAAAAAGCTTATTTAAAAAAATAAAATATAATAATCATTAAAAGTAATAAAATATAATAAATATTTTAAAAATTATCATTAATTAATTGTGTTATACTAAACTAAATGTACTGATGCATGTGATTGTTTCTCACCCTGAAATGAATTCAACACAGTGAATAATATGTAATACAAGGGAATGCATGTCGGTCCATAACTGAAGAACGCCACAGACCACGTCAGACCGAAGAGCAGGAACAAACTCAACACCAGCATCAGCTGCTTTCTGAACGTCTTTCTCTTGCCATCAGTTGATCTTATGTGTCTGGCATGAACAATACTGGTTAAGATAGTGATGAAGATTCCTGTCATAAAGATTAAAACTAAAGCGTAGTAGCCGATATTCACTGTGTAATGAATGTAAGGATTTGTAATCCAGCACCTGTAATTAGAAAAGAATGAAGTATAATTAAGAAGACAATCAGAAGACATTCATAAATGAACACATTTTTGACATTAGAGCAGTTTACATTTGTGTGATTTTTCCAGACGTTGCATTTAGGATCACTGCGTTATATCCTCCTACAGAAACGATAACTATGACTATGGGAGCCGGACACACTGAAAACACACAGAGACAAGGGTTGTTATAGTTTAAACAACAACAAAAAACTAAAACTAAAATGTACAAAAAAATGATATAGACATTTGCAAATAAAAATAATAATAAATGATGTATATAAAAATACTAAAACCTCCAAAAAATGACACTTTAAGAATTAAAATGAAAACAAAATATAAAAATAAAACTGATTTAAAATGTTAATAAAAACACAGTATCTCAGTGATACTAAAATAAGTGTTCAGATGCTCTTGAAGGAACAGCTCAAGAAAATACAAAACCACCATAAAATTATCATGACAGTGTAATGACTTCAGACAAACAACTTTGTGCGCAGTGAAAATGTTAGTTTAATTTACAGCTAAGCATTCTAGGAAAACTCTTTTCTTAAAGGGGCGGTACAACATTACATCCCTCCCTTGTTTTAGAAAAAAAGAATGTATGTATAACAATAATAATACTTCACCCAAAGTATAAGCATGAAAAATTTAATACAAAGTAAAGATATATTTTCTTGAAATTGCGCTAACCTAAATTATGATTAAGCAAGCAATATAAACTTATAAACTGGCTTTAAGATATGAGGACCTAAAATAAAACAGTAAAACTCAACTCAGTAGGCTAACTGTTTGTCTATGTGTATGTGTATTATATAATATGATGTTTAGCTTTTTGCCTCGTGGCTGCAATGCCACGATTGGAGAACACATATCCAAAGAACTCCAGGGATGTTTTGTGAAAATCACATTTGTCTTGTTGATTGTTAGGTTGTTTTCATGCAATCTTCGAAAAACTGCTTCAAGAGATCTGTTGTGGGTATCTGCAGTAGTGCCATATACCAGAATGTTGTCTCTGAAAAGTTTGACTCCAGGGATTCCTTGCAGGACATGTTGAATGGTATTTTGAAAGACTTCAGCTGCAGATGAGATATAGATGAGAGCCTTGTGTACCTTCTCAGCCCAACATGTGTTGAAAATGTTGTAATACATATCTGTATCTCCTCCTCAAGCTACAACTACTAAACTCAGGTCAGACCTTCTGACTGGTGTGACTGTTGAGTGTTTATTGTTCACAGAAGCAGAGCATGAATTCCAGCACGAAGCATCAGTTTAACGTTGAAAGGGAGCGAGGTAAGGTGGAAGTTGCAAATTATTTAATATTAGTCAACTGTTTTACACTGGAAATGTTAAATAGCTGACAGCTATATCCAGGGATGCAAACTACTCTACTTTTTTCTAAAATATGGCCATTTTCAGAGAGAGAGAGTTAAAAGTTGCATGTGAATTACCTGTGCCTGCACGTCTCTTTACAAACGATGAAGCTGAGTTTAGTTACTTCAAAAACAGAGATTTTACCCCCCTCGTTGCTGAGAAATATAATGTAGCAATTCATTTTCGAAAAAGTCATGGAGCAGACAAGTTTCTGAGCTCCTGAATGTTTCTGTGTGCGCAACGCAATCTCTGATCTCTTTTAATTCATGAAAAAATGCTTTAGAACCTGTTTGTATGATAATCAAATATAGATTTTTATCTGAACATTTAAAAATGCTTATGTATTGTATAAATACAGCATGCATTTTTTTTTAAAAGGATGGGGAGAGTATTGGCTCAGTGGTTAACCAGAAAATTAAAAATGGCACTTTATGCGCAAAAGGTTGTCGACCCCTGAACTTGGCTTTCTCATGCCAACTATAAAGTTTGTTCACAAACTTTACTCATCAAGTTTTTACTTTCATAGGCATTTTTGTCAACAAGGTTGGCTGTGGCTCCAGTGTCGATAAGTGTGTCCAGAGGTTGTTGAGAGATCCAGGTTTTTGTTTTTGTCTGTTTAATATGTGAAGGTGCTTGCGTGACATAGACGTATTCACCTTCTGTACTTGAGGTTGCAGTTGACTCTAGGTTTCTTGGTGTGTTGTTTTCATTTATCTGTATTGCTCTCACCTTTTGTGTCAGATTCAGTCTTTGTTGTGGTTTTGCATGTCTTCTGTGGTCTTGTTCCATTCATAATTTGCTGAAACAACAATGTGCAAAATGATTTGGTTTGCCACAGGATTTACATGACAGCCCTCTAGCTGGACATGCTGATTGTCCACCAGGATGTGGAAAAGAACCACCACAATTTCTGCATGTTGACAGTTGTTTTCTTTGTACAGTTTTCTGTTGTTGGCTTTTTTTATTGTCTTCTGATTGAAGTTTGTCTTTGGTACTGTATTACAGCAACATGTTCGGTGTCACTGACTTGTGTGTTATTTTCAATGCCAGCTGCTTGTTTCTATTGTTTCAAAATGCGATTCCCAATAAAGCGTTTGCTGACAATGAATGTTTCGAATCTTAGTAGCCATTTTTCCATTTCAGTGTGAGAGATCCTTGGTCTGTGTCGATATCAGATCTTGGAAAGTGGGGCAGTTCAGCAGCCATTCTTTATCAACAGGGAATTAAATCAAGCGTAGCGGTAGTTCTGGCAGGTCACGTGAGTCAAGCTTGCATCGGCTGACTCTGCTGATCCATGTCTGCCTATAGGAATATCACTACTTCCTTAATATAAGCTCCATTCAGTATTATTCTGTAGCTTTATCGCTTGCTCAGGAGCAAATTACTCTCCTCCATCCCCAGCTCCTCCTTTCATCATAGTCAGGACTTGGCTTTCTGATATTCCTAATTTCCTGAATCAGACTCCTTTTATCTTTAATAATGTTATCTGTTCTGTTTACTCTAGGGGGGTTATTGCTGCTCTCCCTGCTCATTCATGACAGGCTGCATGGATGGGCAGGGAGTTTTTACCCAAAACAGAAACATACCGCCAGTCCAAACTGCATGCTAAGTGTCAATGATTTTGATGACAGTGGTCCTGACAGAAATGCTTTAGGGAACGCCATTTAGCTTGTTTATGGAAACATTTGCTGCATTGCATCCACAGTGTTTCTCTTTCTTTTTTACTCACAGTTTTTGAATACGCCAATTTTCTCAGTGCACTCTGTGCAGCAATCCGAGGATGTCTTTGGGTTCTGTGTTTGGAACAACTTGTATCAATACTTTCTGTGGGTTTTTTTTTTTGTTTGTTTTCCCCAAGTTGTATTACTGGAGGACCACAGCTCTGCAGAGTTTAGCTCCAACCCTTATCAAACACACTTGATCCAGCTAATCAAGGTCTTCAGGATTACTAGAAACTTCCAAGTGTGAGCTGGTTGGAGCTTAACTCTACAGAGCTGTGGCCTTCCAGGAATTGAGTTTGAAACCTCTGGGTTAAGCACTCGAACAACTTTGTGCATAGTACAAATGTTTGTTTACTCACAGCCAGTACATGCTTCATCAGCATTTGACAGCTTAGCCTTCTGGGAAAACTCTTTTCTTAAAGGGGTAATACAACATTCAGACAACAGTTCAGCAGACTCATGTGCAATATTTTTTTTTTTCCCGGGTTAACTCGAGTTTTTTAGTGGATTGAAGTAGATGTTTTAAATGGTTTTATTTTGTCAATAGGTGTTTTTTTTCACCTTATTACTCACCCCAGCCCAACACGGTGATCTTCCTCATGTAGTTTGTGATGATGTTCTGTCTGATGAGCCATAAGTACATATGAAGAGCTTGAATGAAGAACCAGGTGAATGAGGCCAGCATGGAGTAATGCAGGAGCAGCGCTATGAAGACGCACGCAGCGTTGTCTTGTGTGTTAGCGACGCTCTCGTTTGACAAAAACGAAGCATTCAGTAGACACAAAGCCACAAACATGTTCATCAAGATCTTTGTGGCCTGATTTGATTTGGCTTTCCTATTGAAACACAAAATCAGCTGTAATCTTTGTAACTTCAAAAAAACTAACTATATGTTAAAATACTTTACCACAGCAGGAAATGCATGAATAAAGCAATGAAGAGAAAAAACATGAAGATGCCACAGCCAATATAAATTATAAAAGTCAAAGATTCTAGACATGGTGTGACATTTTCATCTGTCGGAGCCTGAGGGATCGGAGAAAACAGAACAAGACACACAGATCACACACAGATTGATCACTATTTAGCAAGATCTTTATATTTTAAATGAATGCGTTTGTTAAAAGTTCCTTTTGCCGTCTTTTATGCATTCACTAGTGGCTCTGATATTGATTTAATGGGGTCTTTAAATGACACATGCATTAAGAAAGCACAAGTTCTTCTCTGAGAAGCTTCTCACCATCAGCACTGTAAAGAACATCAGATGTGAGCAGGAGCACTTTATGGTGTTGCTGTTGATTTGCTCTGTCTCACAAGTGGATGTCGTCCAGTTGAGTTCTCCTTCAAAGAAAATACAGTGACAAATGAAATTAATTATACAAATTAAAATACATTAGGGTTAAAAAAAAAACAGGGTTTGTTGATAGTAACTGATCTGTAAAGCTATAAATGAATGTACCTTTGCCATCCCAAGAAACACAGGACGCACTACCAATCTGCAAGAACACGTTTATTTTCATTTTCATTTCACAGTGTAATATAAGTTTTGCAGCAAAACCTTCATTACCTGATCGCTTTGTGTAAAGAACATGTCAATATTGTTGGTAAGGTTGGAGATGTTGGCCCCCATCGTTATTCCATAAACCTCATTGTTCAAAACAGTGTAACTCTGAGTTTCATCCTAAATCAGAAACCAAGAAAAGAGCAATCGTTAATCATGTGATTGTGAAACATTTGTCAAAAGAATAGTTCACCTAAAAATGTCTCGTGTGCTGGCCTGTTTTCACTAGAACATGACATTTTTGGGTGAACTATCCTGTAAATATGCCTTCAAATATGGAATATTTGTACCTTGTTTCCCATGTTTGGGAACAGTAGAATTCCAACAAATGCACATCCATTGTGTTCCTGTCGTGATTTATCAAAAGCCTCACTGGGAATCTTTACAGACCAGGGAAAACCTGCCTTCAGGTCACTTTGACAATTAATAACCTGTGAAAACAATGATTAGCATGATAAATGTGACCCTGGAGCACAAAAGCAGTCTTAAGTCGCTGGGGTATATTTGTAGCAATAGCCAAAAATACATTGTATGGGTCAAAATTATAAATTTTTCTTTTATGCCAAAAATCATTAGGATATTAAGTAAAGATCATGTTCCATGAAGATATTTAGTGGATTTCCTACCGTAAATATATCAAAACATAATTTTTGATTAGTGATATGCATTGCTAAGAACTTCATTTGGACAATTTTAAAGGCTATTTTCTCTATTTTGATTTTTTTGCACCCTCAGATTCCAGATTTTCAAATAGTTGTGTATCGGCCAAATATTGTCCTATCCTAACAAACCATACATCAATGGAAAGCTTATTTATTCAGCTTTCATATGATGCAGTTTTGAAAAATTGACACTTAAGACTGGTTTTGTGGTCCAGGGTCACACATGTGAAATCATATGATGTTTTAATGTTTCTGAAGTCTTACGTTTATCATGTCCTCATCTGAAGAGTAGCATATGTCTTTGGTTTCTGTATTTTTGGCTTGCACATGAAGAAGACCAATAACATCCCCCATGACAATCGCTGCTTTGATAACATTTTTTTCCATCTCTTCCATCTCACACTTCAGATCTTTCAAAGCGTCTCTGCAAAATGGATTGAATCACTTGGTATTTGTATCTGAGTTTTAGACTTGATATCCACTGGTATCTGCACACTTACGATGCCTTTGAGGGATCAGTATATCCATCCTTGTCTTTTACATTTGTAGTTAGATTGAACATTGGTCTGTTGTCACAGGTCACACACGTTCCATCATTATTCTTGTTTAAACTCAGAATGTATTTGTTTCCTTCATCCTCTTCAGCACAGAGAAACAAAAAGAGATGGAATTTATTTATATATTTGTTCATCTGAATCTCAAAGATCAAAGTGATCTAATATATGTGACCCTGGAGCACAAAAGCAGTCTTAAGTCGCTGGGGTATATTTGTAGCAATAGCCAACAATACATTGTATGGGTCAAAATGATTGATTTTTCTTTTATGCCAAAAATCATTAGGATATTAAGTAAAGATCATGTTCCATGAAGATATTTTGTAAATTTCCTACTGTAAATATATCAAAACTTAATTTTTGTTTAGTAATATGCATTTCTAAGAACTTCATTTGAACAACTTTAAAGGTGATTTTCTCAATATTTTGATTTTTTTGCACCCTCAGATTCCAGATTTTCAAATAGTTGTATGTCGGCCAAATATTGTCCGATCCTAACAAACCATACATCAATGGAAAGCTTATTTATTCAGCTTCCAGATGATGTATAAATCTCAATTTCGAAAAATTGACACTTATGACTGGTTTTGTGGTCCAGGGTCACATATTATTTATAAACCTACAAATATATTGTAATTTAAGCATTATACTGTTTATAGATTCAGAAGAGAGAGAGAAAAAAGAGGATCATGTGCTTGTTACATTATTTCAAGTCATGAACAAATTCTTTCAAAAAGAGTAAAAACCTCAACACTTGAAATTAATTTGCTGTGTATCCAAAAAAAAAAGATTGCATGCCGAGATCTTTTATTTTTACAAAGTGCAAAAAAAAAAAAAAAAAGTGCTCAGTGCATTTTAAAATCTACAAACAACTTCCTCAGGGTTCACATATTCTGTTGAAACTGTTCATCTTAATATACGATTCCTTACATATCAACACACATGTATTCAGTCAATCAATAACAGACCAGTTACTCAACTGGCAACTGACAAGCATAACCAGAGGCAATAAAGGCAAAAAAAAATGTTGTGGGAATAAATTTATTGATGGAACCTTTATCTGAGTTTGTTGATGCACATTTGTAATTCGTAATTATTTAGCTTTGAAATCAAACTTTGATGGGCATGAAACAGGCAATTGAAACAACTACCAAAAGCAGTTTCTGAATCCTAAAACAGACGTACCTTTGCATTTCCTCCTGTCATACAGGGCGTTTCTACATGTATCTCTGAGATCTACAGGATCGATGTTCTGACAAACTCAAGAGATCATGACAACAGAATTCAACATAATTATCAAATAATGCAGCATATGAAGTTAAATAAAACTTCATCACAACAGAAAAATAAAATACAAATGTTGAAATAGATAAAAGTGTAGCCTATAATTTACGACAGGCTTCCTGTCTGACCACAGATAATAGCTGACCATGACACCTTATTATGAATTAATCTTTAAAGAAAAATGTGAGGATATATTTACTTTTGAAGCAACCTTTTTTTTTTTTTTTTTTTTTTTAAAGATTTAAATCAGTTGCTTCAGACAAATTTATTAAAATTTTGTGAGATGATACTATGTCAAATTCCAAAAACACCCCACCATAAGTGAAAACTTTTTTTTTTTTTTTTTTTTTTTAAAGATTTAAATCAGTTGCTTCAGACAAATGTATTAAAATTTTGTGAGATTATTGCTTTACTCAAAACACCTGCCAGTGGGTTATGAAAATGTAATTTAAAGCAAAATTAAAACAACATAAGCAACATGAAAGCACACTTTACAACTTTTTTTTTTTTTTTTTAAATACCCTTTTGGCCGATATTTTTTATTGTTTTAGGCTTAAATTCTGATACATTTCTCTGAGACAGTATCTTCTCATAAATACATCTTGTATTATTTCTACTAGAAGAAAAAAAATAATAATAATAATAAAAACACTAAGTAACACAGGGACTCTAACCGCTTATGCTGGCCCTGTTTTAGTCTTGCACAAGTGGTTGCAAGTTTCAGTTTGCTTCATCTTGAAGGTTTAATGAGAACTTGACTTAAACAAACCTCTCTGACCTTGCCCCAAATGAAGACATAAATTGAAATGAAAAACAATATAACAGTGGATAAATCATATCTTACCTGTCTGTGTAATTCTGGAGCTGATGCTCATTATACCACCCTGTGCCTGGCAATTGTCAATTTCTGTAAAAGGGAAGAGATGAAACAATTACAAGATTCACTTTCTTGAGAGCTCTTTACAGAGCTTACAGTACAATTGATATTAAGAGCTTTTTTTTTTAGATAATTGCAGTCTTAAGTGTGTTAGGATCTGTTTTTGGTTTGCATTGAGAACAGTGATCAATCATTGTGGACAGATTTGTTCTCATGTGGTGTTGTCGTGTCTGTAGGGGTTGCTGTGCACTAAAGAGAACAAAAAACCTCACAATCTTCAACATTAACATGGTGTCTACTGACACGCACCTGGTGAATCCAGAATTGATAACAGACAATTAGATTCATCTGGTAATAACCACAGTTTTATGTTTTTAACAGTCCCATTCATTCTGATTTCATAATTCCCCCCCTGTTTTATGTTGAGACTGTATGATCTGCATTGTCCTGAAACCACAGAGAACATTTACAGTTGTTAAAGAAATACATTTCAAAGAGCTTTGAACTCAAGAATGGCTTATAAATAAAATATACACAGGTTTTACCTTGAGAAGAGATGTTTAGTGTGACATTCATTATGTGACAGTTCTCTGCATCATCATATGATAGACATGTTTGTGTTATAGCTGGAGGAAAAACAAATGAGTTTGTCATTCATCACAAGTGCTTTCAGATAATAAATATGCAGTATTCACACAGTCATGTTAGCAGTATATTTCACATCTACCTGGATGTGAGCTACTTCTGTCCCAGAAACATTGATCTGTTGAATCGACTTCGATTATCAGTTTTTCTGAGCAGGCTGTAAAAACACAACATTATTACACTATTAGATAATGATGTATGACATGGTATAACACTCTGTATTTGATATCAAAATTTAGATGCCCACATTTATGCTCTCATACACATTTACATATTGTATTAAATCATGTTATTTTTTTGTTTACATTTGAATTTGTTTTCTAATGTGCACCAAGCAACATATTCATTGGCATATATTTTTCTCTAAGTTGAAAAATACCTTTTTTAATGCAACTTACTTATCTGGCATGAAGCATAACAGATGATCATCAGCCACAGCAAATTCTGCTTTTGTTGAGACATAATTCCCAGAGGCAGCGGCCTGTTAGAGACACAAGTGTTTACTTTTGTTTTCTTCAGACAGAGCTAATAAATCTTTAATCATTTTCTTATTACATTCTTGAAATAAAGTCCAGAGTCTGTTTGATCCATCCACATATGAAGCCGTTGGATTATGAGCCGCAGCTCAAAGCGGCTGGACACTGACATACAGCTGATTTGAAAACATGCAAATCATGTTTATTTGGGATTTAACGGGGAATTTCAGTACTTGGATTACATACAGGTTATCAAGTCATCTTTGCTCACAGAGAACAATTTAAATATAGAAAATGTCTCTATTACATATGTATCCTTGGTTCCCTGAATAGGGAATGAGATGCTGTGTAATGATGCTACGGAAAACACCTTCAGTGTGACAATTGTCTGAAGCCCTACATCATCAAGCCAATTAATTGGCCAGTGGTGCTTAGCACTGCCACTGAGGAATATGTCACTTATGCAGCGCCTCATTCCCTATTGAGGGAACCAAGGTTACGTACGTAACTGAGACGTTCCCTTTCATAGATTCACTCAACACTGCAAAAACACACTACAGAAATGATAAACCATGGTGCCTTTGACCACACTGCTGAATTATCTGGGAGACCGAGAAAAGCATTGAGCTAAAACAGCCAAGAACTGGAAGCCAGGGCCCTCATTTATCAAGAATGCATAGAAAAGGTTCTATATTTTGTCCTACGAATAAAATTTAGAATGTGTGTAAGTACAAAATAATCTGTATTTATCAAACATGCGCACACGGTTCTTAGGTGTCACACCAGTAAGTAATCATTGTTGATAAATCCCACGTTCTTAAGCACCATGCTCATCGTCATTTGCATTCAGAAACGCCTCCAATAAAACCAAAATATGGTGACAACACCTCCCTTTATTATCACATCAATGTATATGTCCTCATCGAAGTCATGGCAAAGAAAGCGGTACTGACTGAGAAGCCATTCTGTGCTCTCATTAAACTTGTTCTCTGCGCAGCACATGGTTTGCCAAATCTTCCAGCAAAGCAAGATCAGTCATGACTATATAGCTACATTTCAAATCGACTTCCCAACTGTCCTTTATAGATTTTCAAACTAATTGTGCAAATGTTTAGTTTGAAATATGAAATTATTAATTGAGTATTTGCAATTAAAGGACACAGGACACATGCGGCGGCTCTTTCTTTTTGTAGTATCGCCATTCTACCACTAGAATGCTTCTCTGCGTAAGCATGCTCAGAGTTGTGCTTATTTTTACACACATTCCTACGTGTAAATACAAGTTGGTAAATCCCACACTTTGCATGAAACTGTTCTTATGCACACATCTGTGCATACGCACTGTTGATAAATGAGGGCCCAGGTGCCTTCTTCACCTCCAAACCATAAAATCTGATAAAGGTGTGTAGAGAGGACCACACAAATATCCATCAAGGAAGACTCTCTGAACAGAGCCTGAGATGAAGCCATTCCTCTAGTAGAATGAGCATGCACACCTAGAGTCAAAACCAAGCTGCACGACTCATAGGCTGCAGAGATGGCATCAATCACCTAATGAGACGTCCTCTGATTTGTGACAACTACTCCCCTGTTTCGACCACCAAAACATACAAATGGCTGATCAGACTTAAGGCTGTTTCACACTGAGCACGATGCGAAAAAACAAGGCGAATCACCAACGAACAATGCTTTCACACCGAGCGCAAAATGATTGATCGCCTTCTGCTAATTCACGCCTGCACGCTTGGTGGCGCCGACCAGCAATGCATTTTCCCTCATATATGTATCTCTTATATGGATTTAACATCATCCGCTGCTTAATATACAGCATTAAATTAAGATAGTTTGTGTTTCTGGTGTAGAACCAAACTATCTATAACACTTACAAGAATACATCCTAAAATATAAATAGAGGTACAATTAGCCTCAAGCTACAATTGAAAATGTATGTAATTATTAATGTACACTATATTGCCAAAAGTATTGGGTCACCCCCTTCTAATGAACAGGTTTGACTACTTTAGTAATTTCTATGAGTACAAATCTTAATGTTTAA